>JAAGWQ010000018.1:0-133077 GCA_013396295.1 Fusarium heterosporum | reverse complement strand
CCTTATTAAGAAAGCTAGGTCTCTTATTAAAGGTACCTATTATACTTATTTATTATAAACTTTATTTATCTTAATATAATCCTATCTTAACTTATCGGCGACCATGACGTGAGTGAGAGCGTGGCCGGTGCTCCGGAATCTTAGTAGTCTGCGCTGACGCTAGATCAACTCCTTGTCTCATGAGCTTTTGTCTTGTACTATCGGGGTGTTTCTGGCCCATAAATCCATCGACAAGAGCTGCTCCAAGAGCTGCGGTTGCAACTTTAGCGCCCTTTGGGCCAAGCCATGGACCAGACTCATGTCCTGACTTCATTGCGGCTTGTGCTCCAGCAGTAAAAGCAGTACGGGCACCGGCCTGGACCAATGGGTTTTGCCACCATGCTGCTGCGCGAGATTTCGTGGAAGCAGGCATAGAGCTACGCCGGCCTGTTGGAGCGCTGCGGCCCTTTTGTGTTGGTGGGGGACGTCCACGTGTTGGAGATCTATCAGAAGGTCGTTCACGACGGTCTCGTGTTTGTGACCGTGGGCGTCGACGACTCGCAGCAGCAGCGGCTCCAGCAGCTCCGGCTCCAGCAGCTCCGGCTCCGGCGGCTCCAGAAGTGTACTGGTCGTTATCCGAATCGGAGTCACTATCTATGTATTGTGCCCGCCCGCCTTGCCCTCGAGACCGGGACTGGGGAGATGCCGGGACTGACCTTCCACTGCGCCGAGAAGAGTCTGGGTTGGGACCCCATGTTTTGGGTCGTCGCTGTTCTCGAGCCTCGTCTGGATATGGACGTGTCGGGGCGGCTCCGCCATATAGCTCGCGGTCATATGGATTTGAAGCTGGAACTTGGCGATCGGATCGGTGGTCTCGGTCGGGATGCGAGCCCCGTTTGCTGCGAATAGGTATATCGTTCTCCCTTCCTTGGCGTGGCTCTCTGGAAGATGCACGGTATTCTCGTTCCGGACGATAAGCGTCATGGTCTGGACGTGCTGATCTGGCTTTGCGGCGGGGTGAATCCGGAGGTGGTCCGAAAGGTGGAGGACTTAGATCTCGCGAGTGGCGGTCGGGTCCCGCACTCCGACCCCGACGCTCTCCCTCATATCTGCGAGGTCTGGAGCGATGTTCGGGCCTTCGGTCGTCCGCCATCTCAGGATAGGCCGGCCTACTAGGACTCTGTGGTCGGCGACTCCTTTCCGACTTGTAACGACGAGGTGGAGATCCAGAGGGCGCCTCCATAGCCGGTTCCCGTCGGACTCTTCGGGGACGAGGTGTTTCTCGCTCATCGTAAGACTCGTAAGGCCTCACATAGTCTTGCCCATCAAAATCATCATCGTAGCGATATGGACGAGACCGCTGTCTGGGCGGACGATAGGATGCCATGGGTAAAGGGCGGCGAAACTGTGCGGGGATAGCTTGACCAGGAGATATTGGGGGTTCGTTGAAGTATGAAATAATTGGAACGCTTCCAAACTTTCAGGGTAAGAGTGGATTGTCAATTTAGGAAAGGACTAGTCGTAATCAGTTACCCAAACAGGATGGATAGATGATAAGCACACGGCTGAGAATAAACAGGCAGTGGTTGATGCGGGGAATAAGTCCTTCTTTATGTAAGGGGACGTTCGTATTAAACAACGTGTGATGCAACAGATGAGGCGGTAAAGGAATGATAGACCGTGAGTCGGCGAGATCATCAACGGCTTAACTTAGGGCATAGAAGCACTGTTGCACCACATACCGAAATAATGGGACTTTACTCTCTTAGCGGCTGGCCAGATCATTCGTCATTAAGTACGTATAGAGCATGCATTAATTTCCACACATATGATTGTAGCAAAGAATTGTAATTCGTTAGTGTACAAAACCAAGGCCAGAATTATGGCGTCGAGGTGCATCGGCGGAGAAAACAACCAGCCATCCAGCCACTACCTAGACAAGCTTTCGTGGGGAAGCCGACGTGGGATCCATCAAGACCCTGCATGCCCGACGTCATGGGACTTGACAGCTCAGCTGATTGACGTCATTAGTCGATTCGGCCACTGAAAAAGAGTCCAGAAAACGAGTGCACACTCGTTAGTCGGCATTTATCCAATACAATAGAAGGAATCTTGAACAATTCTGCGAATGAATACTCTCCACAAGGCCCTCGGAGTGCTCTTTTCCCGGAGCTTGACCCGCGTCCCGCCTGTGACTGTATGTCGATGCATTGCGCGACCTTTGGACGAATGTTAGAAGGAAACGTGTGTTTTCGTCTCTCAGGCTTGAGTGACGGTACATTATTAGCCACTGACTTTTATGTCGGCATGACGACGAGTCTGTCATACATCAAATGTCAACCATCTGATATCTAGATCGTTAGTAGTTCAGCATCATCTGAACCAACGTTATTTATCAAGTGACGACTTAGTCAAATGACACTCGCAAGCGATATCTTTAATCAGAAATGTCTACTTGAACAATCTGTCATCGATTATTAAAACGTGTAGTTACATATGTGAATTCACCAAGACTGAGTCTCAAGCTACTCCATCAAATTGGCAAACATCATATAGCTCTCCACCTTCGTCTCTCGGGTATTTCTTACTACAAAAAAGCAAGATAAAAAGCCCGATCGGGTGGGCCAACACGAATGATCCTATGTAAGCTCCCGTGTAAGCCTTCGTAGATCAGGGGTTAACCATGCCATTCACCACCACAGCAAAGGCTGGAGAACATCAGGCTGACAATAGATGTCGTTGCTTTACCCTGGCCTCGCCGATACTTGCATCGCTGGGCGCCCTGTGGCACTGATTGGTAACCAGCCATTGACATTCCAGAGCACAAGACCGAGATTTAGTTGTTCCATATGCACGAGCGGGTGATCGACAGCGGTGAGCATCGTCGAGGTCAGTGCCGCTGTCATGTCAGTAACGTGGCATCGAGAGCGGAAGCACCTTGGGGCGACTTGCACGCAGTGTCTATGTGCCACATTCGGAAGATGCGTAGAGGGCTGTCTGGGAACAGGTTACAACTACAGCCAAATCGGGGTGGGGATCAGGAGTCGAAGTCTGGGGACAGAAGCACGCAGATTAGCCCTAGGCCAATTTCTTTCATCTGGGTGATTAGCAAAGGTTAGGTCAGGCGGCTCCTCAATACCGGGAACCGGCAGTGGTTGAAACACCGAGCCATGAGGGACAGTGTCGCCGCGGGTCTAGGAGTTCATGTTGTACGACACTTTCAGCGCCGAAGGCATTACGGATGCTCGTCAATCAACGAAAGAGCGGAAGAATGAAGAAGAGTGCACATTTGTCTTGTTACATGACTAGGTAAAGGTTCCTGTTTTGTGGCTTCACGAAATTCTAGAGAGCGCAGGAACAATCTGGAATAAGTCCTGGAATAAGTCCGAGGTTGCAGTGCCTGAGTGACAGTGCAAGGCCTGTAGTGCTATGCTCACTTTGATATCATCATGGTCAACAGTGTTTTCGGATCAATTCGGCCCTAGATGAGATATTACCAGTACTCTACCAATAGATCTTCATAGTTTCATTCACTAAAAGCTGTTAGCAGGCGAAACTCGATTGGCGTGATAACGTTCGGAGCACGGCGCTTTTCTGGGTCCTTGCCTCCGTTATCTTGCCCCGCGCTTATCAGTCGTGTATCTACTCCGTACCTAATAATTATCCAGGGTCTCTATCGTTTAACGCGCACAGACATTTCAATTCGATTTCACTACTCCAACAGGAAGGTAAGCACCAAGTCGAGAGGTCTGGTATCTTCAACCTTTGCCCAATTAATGTGGGACTCTAACGTACAGTTGATGAATATCCAGGTCAGCTCCAGCCATCAAGTTGTTCAGCTGCGACCACAAGTAATGCCATGTCTCAGCCTGGGCCAGCTCGCCTGTGTTACCGTGTACAACGGATGAACGAAGTAGATAAGCACCAGATCGATGTCACCTACTTTACATCGGCCACTTAGGCTTCTTCGTACCCCGTACCGGCAATGCATTTGCTTGTTGTCGATGTTCTCCAGTTCTTTCGAGTCTTTCCCTCCCTGGTAGCACGAAACAAAATTCCGCGAGTCGCATCATGTGTCATGACACGATCGTCTAGTAGATCGATATAGTTGTTAGATGTTTATCCCAATCCAGTTCAGGTATGGAATAAAGCCGTTGTATCACTCACACTGTTCTGCACTGGTCGAGCAGTTGAGGGTGCGAACCTAAGAGGAACCTCGAGTCTTCTGACTGGTCTTCACCTATGAAGTGGCGTCGTACGGCATCCCTATCCCTCCACCTCCACGTTACCCGCGGAATGGCTTGCAGACTCGTCTGCTCGTCTAGTCCAGTCCCTGGGTTGTTGTGCCGTTCTGGGAAAAGCGTCTAAATACTTCAACGGAACTTCATTGTTAGCAGTAAAAGACATTACAAGGGCTGAGAAAAACTGGGGATATGGAAAAAATCGACAGAGATTTGAGCCTCGGTATTTCCGGCGGGCTGCTCTTGCCATTTTAGCGGAGCATTTTGCAGCTGGAGCTGACCATTATTACCTTAGCTACGAATGGATACTATCACGAATTTGCCATCTGCAAATTTGCGTTCTTCTTTTTCTCCTGCGCAACATCGCGAATATTGCTTGGTCACAACACTTTGCTCAACCTAAACCGGTTGTGCTGAGATCACGGATATCTTGACGTGACTATAGCTCATTGCTTTCCGTCAAAGATCTTTTCCATCCTCTTCCTGTCCAGGGTCTTCAAATCAAACCCTCAGGCCTTCACAACCCACAGCATTTGTGCAACACAGGAGATCGACTGCTCCAAGCTCTGTTTCTCTGAACCTTGCTAGGGCTTGTAGTCTTTGCTATCGCTTGAGTCGCCGCCGGTTGGGCCCCTTCATCTGGCCCTTCATATTGGAACGTTATCCTCTTCCCCGATAAGGCGCACTCGTCCGTCGTCGCATTGCGCCGTACTCCTTCTAAGCAGATTGCGACCAGGACCGTTAGTTTCCGGTCGCATCTTGCCCTTTTCTAGCTGCCAATTGCATCTGCGAGTGCACCGCGCGCATTGCATTGCTAGCTTGCATTGCACCGCGTACAAGGTACAGCAAAAGGCGCCTCTTTTGTACTTCCTTCGGTAAGTCTGCTTCACTAGATTTGCCTGGATCCTTTGTCTCTTCAGCCGCCCTTGCGCGCCAATGTACAACCTCCATCTTTGTACCAATATACTTGGGGAATTGCTTCCATCCATGCTCACATGCCGTCCGCCAAACCCCAGTTACCAGTTTCCCCAGTCTCTTATCTCCCCCATTATTCATCAGCTCGACCCCCATTGCCTATCCCGCATTCACTACCTCCGTTGTCGCTACTTTAGCCCTTCTCCGATCTTCTTTATCGGAGACATGCTGTTGGCTATCTGCATGTCTAAGCTTGGCCAAAATTTAGAGCTAACTGTAAAAGCGTCTAGGCGTCCCGCTGAGCACACTTGCCTCACAAATAGTTTTAAAGACTACCGCTTCCCATCCTTCAATTTTGAATCTCGAGTCTTCTTGCACGCCCATCTCATCGTCCCTTAGCTTTGGACATTGCTTGAGTTTTTGTATATCCTTTTTGGCCACATATTGTTGTCAACTTAAACTTCAAGATGGGTTGGATGGATAATACCAACCGCAAGATCGCGGCCAGCGCTGTTGGTCGTTGGTTTCAACTTGATGGCTCCGGTCATGTAAGTCAATTTCTCTCTGTCAATCGGGTCCCCGACTAATTCCGCCTTCAATTAGCCTCGTGAGCGCAAAGGCTCTCTCTTTTTCACCGAAATCCGAGCCGGCCTCGCCACTTTTTTCGCCATGGCCTACATCATCGCCGTAAACTCCTCCATTGTCTCCGAGTCTGGAGGTACCTGTGTCTGTCCTACCTTCAAAGATGGCGCATGTGTGCCTGATAGCGATTACCAACTCTGTGTTGCAGAGGTCAAGCGTGATGCAGTCACTGCTACAGCTGCGATTTCTGCCATGGCTACTTTCTTCATGGGGTTGCTCGCCAACCTCCCCGTCGGTCTTGCTCCCGGAATGGGTCTTAATGCCTATTTCACTTACACCGTGGTGGGCCCTAACGGCTCTGGCCCGGTGCCATATAGGCTTGCTCTGACTGCCATTTTCATTGAGGGTTTCATCTTCTTTGGCATGGCCCTGTTCGGTATGCGCCAATGGCTTGCACGTGCCATCCCTCGTTGCATCAAGCTTGCTACCAGTGTTGGTATTGGCCTCTTCTTGACACTCATCGGTCTCACATACAGCGAGGGTATTGGTCTTATTGTTGGCAGTACCTCTACACCCCTGGAACTTGCAGGCTGTGTCTCAACTGCTCGGGATCCTGACACTGGTCTTTGCCCATCCTCCTACAAGATGAGAAACCCTGCCATGTGGATCGGTATCTTTTGCGGCGGTATCTTCACTGTGTTGCTCATGATGTACCGCGTCAAGGGTGCCGTTATTGCTGGAATTTTACTCGTCAGTATCATCTCTTGGCCACGCGACACTGCCGTCACATATTTCCCTTACGACGCAGTTGGTGACGATCGATTCGAATTTTTCAAGAAGGTGGTTGATTTCCACCAGATCAAGAGCACGCTCAACGTCCTCCAATTCGACATCTCTGGTCACAGTGGCCAGTTTGGTCTCGCGCTTATCACTTTCTTGTATGTCGATATCCTTGACTGCACTGGTACTTTGTATGGTATGGCTCGTTTCGCCAATCTTGTCGATCCTGTCACACAGGACTTCGAGGGCTCGTCGATCGCGTACATGGTGGATGCCCTCAGTATCTCCATCGGTGCCGTGTTTGGTGTCCCTCCTGTCACTGCATTTGTTGAATCCGGTGCCGGAATTTCTGAGGGTGGCAAGACTGGTATAACCGCCATGGTTGCCGGAATCTGCTTCTTCATCTCCATCTTCTTCGCGCCCATCTTCGCATCCATTCCTCCATGGGCCACTGGCTGCGTTCTTATTCTTGTCGGTTCGATGATGATTGGTGCCGTCACCGAGATCAACTGGAAATACATGGGTGACGCTGTTCCAGCTTTCCTCACCATCGCTATCATGCCATTTGCTTATTCCATTGCCGATGGTTTGATCGCCGGTATTTGCACTTATATGTTGATCAACACTGTTGTCTTGCTCATCAAGATCGCTTCTGGAGGTCGCATTGTGCCACCCAACTATGATGAGCGTGATGGCTGGACTTGGCGTATTCCCGGTGGTTTCCTGCCGCCTTGGATGAACCGCCTCGCGCATGGAAAGAAGGATTTCTGGCGTGAAGACTTTCCTCCTGCTGCTAACGACACAACTGTCAACCAAACTACTGCAGTTAAGGAGACTGGTTCTGATCATGGTGGATCGGAGGGTGGCAAGATGCCTGAAACGACCTTGCCTCGCGAGAAGGAGACCTAAGAACACCTGCAAGACTATATGAACTATTAGTTATTGAGTGAAGGTGGTTGGAATTGGTAGATACCCAAGAAAAGAATATGGTTCTTGTTTTATGACTTTTTCTGTGCAGATGACCTGACGTGGAGTTATGTGTGCCCGATGACGGACCTCGTAGAGAAGAGCAGAGCGGTAAAACACGAATCCTGTCAGTGTCAAAAATCATTCCTGCACCATACACGATGTATGTATATGGCTCATTGCAAGTTTTGTCAAAAGATTTGACAACACACAGTAGCGACTGATTAGTTATATGGTCAACGCAAGTCAAAGGCAATTGTGCTTCTTCGCCCGAACAATAACTTGTATTCCGCTGTCACAATACGGATCGAGATATTCTTGCCATGCATGATTGCTCCTTCCCATATACGTGCACATCAAGTCATCAAAGCAATGTGCTTCAGTTCACTGGGTCATTGTCAGCGTCATCTTTCAGCCATCAAGGGAAAGTAACCTACGCCTGCACTTGGTGTCCAACTTTCATAGCAGGGTACTCAGTTTCACGTCCCTCGTCTCTTCCTAGCTCCTTCTGTCGCTCTCTTACCTCCTTCGCTCTCGTGGCAAGCTTGGGGACGGGTGTGAGGTCGACGTCACTTCCGAGATGCCAGAACAAAGTACTTGAGATTCTGATAAGAGGCCTGTCTGGGAAGTCGCGCTTCCTTTTTTCGATCGTCTCGATTGTCTTTGCATTGATGATAACCTCGTGGAAACCGGCTTTGATGAGCCCGCCAGTGATGTGCTCAATCTGCTTACCCGCTTGAACTAAAAGGTAGTTTCCAGGCGGGATCTTGACGGCGATGCGGTCGCCGGTATTGCGAGCCCAGATGTGAAGGCCAGGATAACGGGAGCGGCCATGAATGGTAAGAAAGTTGAGGTCAGTATGAAAGCCAGCGAGGATAGTGTCCTTTTCACCGTATTTATTCAAATCTGATGCTGTTGGAGCAAGGAGATGAGGCCTGTCAAACGTGTGAGTTGAAGAGGCTATGATCATATCTCTCTGGGGGCACTAACCCATATTTCCCAGCATCACTGAAGAATTGGGCTGGCAAGTCCAAGCCTACTGCAGCCATTTCTGCGAGTTTAGAGACTCTGCTCGGTTTATCAGCATCTAGACGAAACGAGAGGGAGACTCGAGACTTGAGACTTACGCGCTCTTCATAGATGTCCCCCACTGGTTCATTGCTGGCTCCCAGCGATCCTTGATATGTGGAGCTTCAGGCACGACATTTTCAGCATTCAGCCCAGGGAACTCGGTTTCAAAAGGCGGTTGTTCGCCCATCCTCCAGAAGAATCTGCACTTTGGGTCAGGAGAGTGTGCGGTGATATCTAGCGGTCTTTGCGACGGGTCGAGTCTTTGAATCACATCTAGACACGGCTCATCAACCGCACATTTAGGCTTTTCTGTGTTCTCTAGTGTGACTCCAATCTGGTAGCTCAGCTCAGGCTTCTCATCTTTCTTGAGGGCCTCTTGAGGTTGAGCGAAATAGTCCTCAAGGATATCGAGGAAAGTTGAGTTGTCTTCCTCTGAAACACGGCTGTCATGAAGAACGAGGGCACCATATGTGATGAGGGCACTAGCTGCTTTGCGACACTCTTCTTGCACAGCTTCTGAGTCGATGGGGTTGTTAAGATAGACATCAAGGTCTATTATAGGGAGATTCATGGATGGCTCTGCTTGAACTTGATCCATTGTATGCGGTTGTTCTTTGAGATAAGGGTTGAGATGTGACGTTGATTGGTAAGAGAAACAGTAGGAAACCTGAGTTAACGGTCGAAGCCTTGAGGTTTTGTGGCAGAAGATATGTCTGCAAAGATATATATGAAAAAATTAGCAACAGGAAAAGATCTGTCGCACCTATTTTGGGAAGTTGTTGTACTGGAATCTGTCTTTGTGGTAGAATCATTCATTACACGAACCATGATTGGCCAGTAACCCTTGACCATTTGTCGGAGTTGGCCGGTTCCCGATCACAATTGATCATGAGGCCCGGATTTGAACGGCAATGAACGGACTTGATAAGTGGATGCGAAGGCTATAAGCAGCAGGTGCAAAAACATTCAAAAAGAATTGAAGACAAGAGCGATACGAGTGTCGGGTTGTCTTGGCAGATATGTGTTGCTTGCTGGGTAGTCATCCGGGATGTACTATGTACTGGGAAGAAAACTTATACAGTCAAGAAGAAGCGTTACCAACAGACGTAGAAGAGTCAAGGTCGGCCGATCAAGATCTGGTCTGGCTTCTGAAGAACGAACAGCTCTTCTGTAACAACTCCAAGTCGTACTCGTTCGCAGTTAGTATGTTGATGTAATCTGGTTCACGTCTACGATCTTTCAGTCACGTCACTTGATTGAACCAGTCAGAAGACTTCTCTTCGAAGCTGTTGCCGCATCGACTTGGATGACAAGAAGTCTGGATAAATCCGCATATACCCCTTGATTCAAGATACTGGTGGATGACTGGAGCAACGCACACATTGCAATGCGCAAAGCATGATGGCTTGAAGAATCTATTTCCATCTCTGAAGAAAAATCACCAGGCTGTCGAGGCAATCGTCCTCCTCTGCTGGTAATATACACATATTTCCCTTCCCGAGCCCTAAATTTTCCCTCTTTCCTGATTTACGAGCGTCCTGCCTCCAATTCCCGCTCGGCTTGCTGGTAGTACTTGGCTGTGTCGACGCCGTGCTGGTTGTGGTTGACGAAGTTGAACCACGGGATCGTGCTCAAGAAAAGAGCAGAGTATCTGCTCTGTCGCGCGGCAACACCCTGGAGATGGGGGCTCAGCCGGCTAACGCCGTACAGAGGCTCGCCCTTCTTGACCTTATCAACCATCTCGCGCATATCCATCTCAATCTCGCGAGAGTTTTCAGTAGCGCCATAGAATCGAACTGTTAAAAATTAGTTCAAAGTGTTCCTGCTGTCGTTCGAATGATGTGAACATACGGGATGATCGCTGGTAAAAATAAAGGAAACCTCCAAGGAGGCCAACACCTCCGGCCAGTCGCATGGCCTTGGGGAAACCGCCCTTTCCTACATGTGAGGGAGCGAACTTTTCCAGAGTGTAAAGGGCTGTGGGAGCGAAAGCGGCGGCAATGGTGCCGTAAATGTAATCAGAGGTACGGGCATATCCTACGACTCGCTTGAAGTGACTGCCAAGAGTCAGCAACGCCCATCATCCATCAGTCCACATCTCAAGTGATCCTCTCGCCTGAAATAAAACCTTCCGGTCGCATCGTAGTCATCGCCGAGTATCGCAAGGGTTTGGGTGTTACGTACGGGTCGTTGTCAATGAGCTATAACATCACCAGTTAGCAAACCATTCACATGATCAATTGCAGCGTCACTTACAGGGTACTCGGTCTGAACGACCTTGCTAGCCCCAACAAAAGACGGGGTCGCCTGCTTGGTCGCGGTCTCAGCCATTGTGTGGTGCGTCGTCCGTGACAATTCCTTGAATACTATCACCAAGCCTTTCGAGGTCGTCGGTTCGGTACATTCAGAAGCTGGCCAAGGTTCAGATGCCTGAGGCCCAAGTCACGTGCTGGGTCAGCTCATCCAAGCTCTGATGATTGGTCGCATGTAAGGGTGGGGAGTTCTGGATCAATTAAGCTCACGACGCGTCTCCCGAGGTCAGAAGACGCGTCTACCGGCTGGGTCTATCGTTTCGTTGTATTTGATCTTCTTTGTAGCTCCACGAATTCAAAATGCCGGGACTCGACTCGGATCCAGCCAATGGACTAGACAACTACGATGTCGACGACTTTTCAGACGATCCTTTCGCATCTCCACCTCCAGAACCATCCACCAAGAAGCGCAAAGAACCAGACTCTGGCCTAGGTATTGACGAAGAGGTCGATGTGAAGAAACGTGCTCGAATTCCCAATGTCAAGCTTGACGAAGAAAGGTTCGTAGCGACACAGCTTTCTATTGTTACTAACCGCACGGCACTGACGGTTCGGAAGGTTACTTGGCTCTAAAGGTTTACCTAAGCTGAAGGAACGGGCCCGAGACCTCAAAATCAAGGGCAAAGGCCATGAGGTATGTGAACATCGACTATCTGAACCTGGCCAAGTACTAACAGCTCCACTTAGTTCTCAGATGCATCACGGCTTCTATCCTTCTATCAACTATGGCTCGACGACCTATTCCCAAAGGCCAAGTTCCTCGACGCTCTTGCAATGGTCGAAAAGGCAGGCCACAAGAAACGAATTACGATTGCACGAAGCGATTATATCAATGAAAGCAAGCCTAAAGAGACGACCGTGAACGACGACGAGGATGACATGTTCGGCGATGACAACATACCCAGACTTGCCAACCGTGAGTCGACAAGGCCAGTGACAGAAACTACGAGAGCAAAAACGTTAGAGGGAAATACAGACGTGCCAGACGACGATGATCTTTACGATGCCACGCCGCGACCCTTACGGCCGATTGTACCTATTCGTAGCGATGTTCCTGAGGAAGACGATCTTGAAGCCTTGATTGCCGAGGCGGAAGGTCGAAGCGTAGCTCCAAAGGCTACAACACAAACAACTCAGGTCGAGCCTGAAGACGACGACCTAGATGCGCTCATGGCTGAGGCCGAGATCGAAGATCAACCGTCTAAGACTGGCCAGGCCTCAAAAGAGAACAGTAAGAGCAAGAGTAACTTTGATGATGACGAAGCAGCAATGCAGGAAATGGAAGGGCTGTGGTGAAAATAAATGGCCATTGGATAACGGCGTTGGGCGTTGAGGGAAGCACAAATTTGTATATTATCAATTCCCACGTGTCATGAGATATGACTTGCTAATGTACGCGCCCGTACTTAACATCGTTCGGGTCCTGTCCAATATCAACATACCATGACATATAGCGCATATATCAGATACACTTCTGCCTCCCAACCGAATGATGAAGAGTTGGTGAAGCACGAAGACTGAACTCTGGTATTCTACACACTGCGTATGTAACAGTAGACTGCGTACTTGAACCCTTTCAAAAAAACACCTCAATTAAACAAGAACATTCACACAATGAATCGATGACAGAATGGGTGACAGTTAACATCATGCGCTTCTTTGAGCGGTTCATAGTATTTATACAAAAGACCTAACCTATAGGTTTGTTTGCCAGTCCCCCCCGGGGACATTGAACCTTTGACGCCTTGCACCACCCATCGGTTTCTAAATATCAAAACATAACCACATCATGACAAATCATCGCGAAGCAAAGCTTCACGATCAACTGTCCAATTAAAGTCTTCCTCCGACACGATCGGCAGAACAGATTTTTTGGTTGGTTGGTGTCCACGTAATTGGGAGCGAGTCTCTAGGTCCAGAACTTCACCTGTCTCACGCTGAATTCGTCTCTCCTCCAAATGAATGGCCCAGAGAAGCGTCATCAGAAGCTCACGCGACGGCAAAGCCATGTTAGTCAGATACCTTGTCAACTCATCGTCTTGGCCGCGCGATCCGTCAGTTCCGCGCCTCAAGATCTCGATACGATCCTCGCATCCCTCAGACACCAACCGCAATGCCACCAACGTCGCATCCGCTAGGGGACGCGCCAGGAGGGGGCTGCTGGATAGGATTTTCTTAAGGGACTTGAATCTCAGATTCGTAGATCTTGGGCTCGTGGCTATGGATCGCAGCGGCGAAGTCGCTCGTTGCCATAGATTCTGTCGCGATGGCGTTTGCGTCGTCGTTGAAGAAGGCGCTGATGTCGAAGTCGTCGTGGAGACTGAGCGCGGAAGGGTCACCAGCCATATAATCGTCGCCAATAATTGAGGAGTGGGGCGAAGAGAGATACCCGCTTTCAAGGACGCAGCGATCTGCGTCAGCGGACGCTGACAGAAGGTAAGAGTCGCCAAGGCTGAAAACAGCATCATCTGTAGCTGCAGGGGCCAAGCCGATGTTGGCGCCATCGAGGTTTGCGATGACAGGAACGACTTGGGCATCTCCGCCGACATGTGACACTGCAGGTCGGACAACATCGCAGCAGGACGTTGTGTCAGGTCGGGAGAGGTGCTTTCAGTCTGTTCATGCTTCACTTCCTTAGATGGCTCCTGCTCGAGAACTTCTTCAGATAATTCGGCAACAGGGGATAAATGGGGAGATAGTGTTGTGGGATCAACAGTGTTATGAGAGACGAGACCCTCCATGGTTTTGTGGGTGGTCTGGGGACTGAAGAGCTCTTGTGATAGTGAAGGGCTCTCTCGGAAAGGCTCAAGAGAAGAATGTGTCACAAGACCGGATGATCGTCGCACTTGGTTGAGCTCCATGATCAATCTCGCATTGTCTTCTTGAGCCTTCTTGATGGCAGCCTCGAGTTCTTGGTTCCTCTTCTCAAGGGCTTCAACTTCTTGCCTCTTGCGTTCACGGGAAGACTGGGCAGCCCGGCGGTTGCGAAGGACTCGCTCCACACGACGCTGCTCCTTTTCATCCTCAGTCTTAGCTCGCTTTCTGCATGAGGTGTTAGTGAAGCTGCTCTCGGGTTTACTTGATCTGGTTGATGCTTCATACCTAGGAGGGAGATTTGTCTTGGGCTCGGGCAGGACCTGACCCCACGACTTGCGTTTCTTGGCAGTCTTCTTCTCGGGGGCAGGGGATGATGATGGTGATGATGAGGCATCATCATCTTCTTCCTTGATGTGAGTGAAAGATGGTGTCTGGTCTTCTGAACAGGACTTAGGGGTCATCATCTCCATGGGATTCATTGTTGAGGTAGCGCTTGGCGTTGTGACATCGAAGAGTGAAGCGTAACCTTCTCCAGGGATTGACATAAGTGACTCGGCTGGCGAGTGCTCGAAACTCGTCATTGTTGGTTGTTGGAACTCCATTATTGTTGTTGTGGTTGATTAGGTGTGTTGGCTATGGTTGCTTGAGAATGGGACTGATACAAGCAGATGTGGATATGGATAATGCTCCCGATATACAAGAGTATTATGGGGACAGGAGCCGTTATTAGAACAGTATGAGGCGTAGGCAACGATGTTCCACCATCACAAGACTCGATCAAGTGTGAGTCAGGGACTAGTCTTGATTGTCGTTGCCTTGGTAGACACGATGAGTCAGGGGATGGTGATGACGAATGGTGCTCAAGAGGACGTAAAGAAAAGGACAGATTGTTCTTCGGGGTCTTCACAGATCGCTCTCTTTGCTACAATTCGGCGGGTGCTTGTCGTTTGGCTTGAATCGATCAGGACAGTTTGGAGGGTGCGGACAGGCCCTCTTTATCTCTTGAGGACACGTTGAGAGTTTGGAGGGGCACATCATAATGCCTGAGGCACAGACCCCTGAGCTACCACCCCCTGAACGTGTTTTGGCGTCCCAAGAGGGGAAGGTTCCTCGGATAGCAACCCTTTAGGTGCCGGGATAGTGTTGTCTCGTAAGCCCGCCCGGCCCATGCTAAAACAGGCTTCCAGGGGGCGTTACGGTCGGGTCCTTCAGAACGCCACCCAGTGATACGCGGCGGACAGCTCGCTGAGGTGCCCTGGGCGCTGTATTCAGACTCGTACCCCACCAGAGGAAGACTCCAGGCTGATTGCTGGCTTAACCCTCGCCTGCAGGGGGGCTTAGGAATCTCCCCACAGTGGTCTTCTGTCGGTATAATTGGCGGAATACAGCTGCTACAGCGCTTTACGAGGACCCATCGACGGTTCGGGGTTCCAAAAAAAGGGGGCGATCAATCGGAGGCTGTGTGAGGTTTGAGAAACCCGCCGTTAGCTGACGGAGCCTGCGGTGCTGGATTCGCCGTTCTATGTATGTCACGGACCTAGTCGCTCCTTGTGCCTCTTTTTGAGTAAGGTGCGGTGCTCTGGTGAATGCCCAGAAGAGTCCTGAAAGAGTTGGGACTGATTCGCGGTCCGGGCAAGCCCATTTGGACCAGATTGCGAATTGATTCAATAGATCACCTTTTTTTTTTTTAAGGTTCGAGTTACGAGGGGGAAATGCAGTTTGCACCGCCAACCTATTGACTTTCCGAGTTGGCGGCCATAATCTTAGGATTGCGAGGCAAAAACGTAAGATAAGCAAGCCCCTGTATTCTATCAATATACATCAGCCATTCCTTGTGGTGTGCATTCCCACGATTCCCTTGTGATGTCGTGATATCCCGTCCATGCATGCCACCAAAGATGCCGACTAAAGTCAATCCATGGCTATTGAGCAAAAGGCTTATATTACGCTTCCCGTATGTCTGCTTCTAGGGACGTATTTTATCTGCACAATGACGAGATTGCTTCCTCCAAGAATGGAGAATGGGGAGAAAATGAATGCTTGAAGGAGCGAAGGAGGTCGAAGGAATGGATCAGACAACCAAGTATTAGGACCATAATTATTACCAACCACTCACGACAACATGGAGCCGGCTGTGAAGACCTAATTACACAGTCAGCTACTGTAAGCTCCCCACCACATCCGCCAATCCACCCAAGCCACGCCAGACAAAGGGCGAATGCAGGGCAGCATCATGGCTTTGATGCCAAGGGATAAAGTATCCGTCTAAATAGCGGCCCCAGACACCATCATCAACTTGAACTCTTTTCCATCACATACCAGTGATTGAGATGTAAATTCTGAGCCTTAACAAAGACTCCAAATACACCTCTTAGCCACTGCTTGAATTGCATAGACTGTTTGCCTGTGGATAGCTCTCGTACTTCTTTGAAGCCTCGTCTTCGCTTGGTAGAGCAATGGAAGAATACCACTGAGCTCAAAACTTGTCTTGATGTAAACGTCTTGGGCTTCAGCCAATGCTCGTAAGTACTTTGTTTGTTGAATTCGCAAGACGACCTCGTCTCTTCCTTAATTGTTACGTTATATAGCATCCTCGATCAGCGGAGGTATCTCAACCTAGAAACTAGACTGACGTTGACCAGCCCTCATGGTAGGTTGACCGCTTTAGACAAAGTGATAAAAATATATATACAAGTTTCGGGGAAATTATAGTGGTACTTGATCTAATCTTTTTCTACCTCTCGCCGTGGACAATCAAGTCTTTTGACACCCTCTAGACCCTCTAGCCAACGCAACAGCGCCTCAGTCAGTGGATCCAGCGAGTGTTCCAAGAAAAGATCCTACTGCCGGGGAAGTATCCGTCGAGATCAAAGCCCACCACTAGTACCACCTCCTGCTTTTGTTTCGCTGGAGAAGTCAGCTGTAGAATTCCATAGACTTCTCTGTACCTATCCACTAAGGACTCATCGTCGCCATCATTGCACCGCTAGTCAATGCTGTTAGAAGATTGCCTATTACCATGAATTCATGCCTAGTAGGCTACCAAGTAATCAATCAAGTTGGCATGGTTCAATGATGGAGGATTTAATCAAGCTTTGAATTTGAATTCCGCTTACGCAGACACCAATATTCAATATTGCGTTGAAAATCGGCGGAGCCAAGCACGCAGATAAGATCTAACATGCGGTCAAACTGCAGATGTTTATTGCCAAACCCTGCTAGAACCCTATCAAGAGAAACGAGTTCATTGGCTTCTTTCAGTGTTGGGACTACAGCGTCGGTGATCCAGAATCTTGAAAAGTTCAGCTCTAACTATCCAAGACTCAAGACCCACGATGAGACTACGAAACATAACTTGCAAGCTTTGTCCATTCATGACTGTCGATTAATTCTTCGGGCATTCAATCGAGCTCCCTTCTTGTCCGTACTACAGGTCGTCAGATCCATCCCCTTCTTGGTATGCGATGCTAGTCCAGTACCAGGAGCTTTCCTTATTTAGCTGCCATGCAGCTGGGACGCGGGCCCCTTTTCTTGGCGAACCCGATGGGAACCAGCTAGACTTGATCTTGCTTGTAACACAGGGAGCGGTAATCTAGGCGAATCTACCAGCCGCGAGTGACACAAGAGGAGGGATTCTCCCAGACACGGAAGGGAGAGACATGCCAACGGGCGACGGCCACAGTCGCAGGGAGCGACACAAAATGTGTCAAAAATTTATGAATGAACCCACCTTTCAGAGTCTGTCACTCTTTTCTTCCTTGTCTCAGCAGCACCATGTTTCACATTTAAGAGATCTTCCCGTTCCCCGCCTGGCAGAGGCATTGCTCAACCCTGATCTTCAAGTACCCCCTTTCCTGATCCCTTCTATCCCAGGAATGGATGGTCCTCTCAGAAGACCCTGATGTCCTACCCAGCCAGCCTCCACCTCGCATTATATCGCTAGCCTTCTTCCTGTGACGACAGTTTCTCCGTCGGAATGATAGTTCATACGATAGTCGAACGATAGAGTTGCGCGCCAGTAAGTTCTTGAGTGTGGTAAGTAGCCAAGTGGGTTTTCTCATTCCAAACATAACCACCCCCTGGATCGCAATGTTAATACCATCAGAGCTTAATTGATTTAATTACGGAGTAATCATAACCTCGTTATCTTTTGTCTTTGAGCCTGGCTGTACCGTGGAATCTCATCTTAAATTTGATATATCCCCGTAATGTGTCAGGTTGGCCGACTTCTTTCCTTGGACTAGAAGGCGATGGAAGCACTACAAGCCCACTCCACAGTTGATATCAAATTTCGTTGATATGTATTGTGTGCTCGCCCACCATCTTCAAATTCCTCGAGTCAAGCGTTCTCGGCTCTGACTTGGTAGTATCGCACTGATCACTCTCGAATCTTTGTTGTTGTCCAGCCTCCCGCGAGTTTCTGGAGTGCGGCGCCACCCGCATCCCTTGACCAAGCACTGCTGGACTAGACACCGAGCAAGACAGTCAAGACCCTGATCGCCCCAAGTCCCCGCTGGGACTTCTGAAGAACATGGCAGTAAAACATGGTACTGTTATTGCTCGCATGGCATAGCGCATCACACGGGGTAGTGACAAGGGCGGTAGCATGTTGGTGATTGAGATCGGTTCTGCAACTCATGGAACAGCCAAACATCAAAGCATTAAACCACTGTGCCTGTCATATCATGTGAAATCGTGAGCCACTTTCCAGGACAATCTTGGCATCGACGGAATTATCAATGGTATTGAATTATATCAGGCCTGCGACTTGCTATGAAGTGTACCTTGTCATATCGGTTGCCAGTCTTTGCATTCAGATACTGGTCATCGCTAAAAGTACCATCGTTTTAGGTGCTTTAACTTGCACAAGAGTTCAAATCATCTGAGTCCCTTGCTTTTCCCGTGCTGAGCAACGGAATGATAATAGTAAGTAGATGATGCTCTGTAAACGTCGATGTCGTTTCGTCCATCTCTCGTTGATCATAAAAGGCAGATTACTTGTTGCCTAGCTGTTCAGCAACTCTACGAACAGTTCATTACTGTTAATAACGGCGCGTTTTTGGATATGCTGCAAATGATTATCCAGCTTTGAACCCTAGTCATCATCTGCTAGCTACGGTTCATTTCTGATCCATCTCGCTTTTGCATATAGTATTCTTGTGGCTTTATTTGTTAAGTGCGGTACTGCAAACAGTTTTCCTACATGTGCTGTCGTGGAATTTGTGAAATTGACCAGCATAGCGCTTCTCCAATCACTCAGTCCTAGTACTTATCGTGCCGCCACTTTATATTCATCAAAACCCTCATCAATTGCGGCATTATTCATACTTGAACCACAGTAGAACTCTCAGGCTGATACGAGTTACCCTATATCAGTGACAAAGCCCAATGTGGCTGTGCATAAGCCACAATACTCTCTCTGATTCCGCTCGAATTATCCGGCACCGCTCGTTGCGTCATTCGCCCACTTCTCCAGGCTGTCTCCATGTCGCCCCGCATTCGTCCATCGCAAGTCCGATTCTAGGCCATCGGCGGTTCCATGTCTACCTAAGTTTGCTCTCACATGACATCTACCGCCTCCTTCAGCCTCGATAAGCAACCGTAAAAACCTTCCTCGACGATCTCAACAAACTCTCGAATCTCTCGCGTTATCCGCACAACATTAGCCCATAATGGCAAACCGTCAGATGGCTCGCGACATGCAAGTCGAGTTCCAGGCTCGCTTCCAAGCTAAGCAAGCTCGCCGCGAGGCCCAAAAGGCTGCCAAACAGGATCCCATCCTCAAGAAGCAGATTCAGGATCTTCTCAAGAAGGGCGAGACGCAGAAGGCCTACCAAAAGGCCAAGATGCTACTCTCCAAGCAGGCGCTCGCTCAGCAGATGGACCAAATGGCCGACATGGCTGAGCTCTCGGCTGCCCAGATCCAGGCCAACAACTCGATGAACCGCATGACCCAAATGATGGCCCAGTCATCACGAACCATGAATGTAGCACAGAAAAATACCAACCCCGAAAAGGTCAGCCTTTCAATACCAGCAGAATGACAGACCGAAACTGACCATGACTTAGACCCTTGTTACCCTAGAACAATTCAAGCAGCAAAACGAAGAATACGCTATGTCCAACGGTATCTACCAAGACGCCATCAGCCAGTCCACCTCTACTCAAGTCGGAGAGGATGCAGTCCACGAGCTTCTTGGTAAGCTAGCCGACGATGCTGGCCTCGAGCTCAGCAAAGAACTCAACCAGGCGACACCCTCCAATGCAGAGCCTCAGCAGACCAATGAGCCTAGCGCCGAGGAGGAAGATAAGCTTCAGCAGAGGCTGCGAGCTCTACGCGCATAGACTTTCCATTTATGGGGGATCCCGTCGATCGGGAGATTTTGAACGTTCACCTTGGTCAGGTTGAACGATTACAGCAGATGCGTTTTGCTTGGTTATGGAGAGGTGCGCTTTTTGGTTACGGTTTGGCGTTGGGGATTGGGTGGCGGCATAGGTTTCATTTCTCTTGAAGAATGGAGACATATCTTTCATTTTACAGGTTACAAACATCATACATTAGATAGGACACTGGCTTCTATCCAGATTCATCCTACATATCTGTGAAACATCTGGTTAATACCCTGCCATACCTCACTGTTCCCGATTCTATCAGTGGTGCCTGGAAACAGCAACCCCTATTGTACACTTTGTGAATACCGGATACTCCAGGCCATGCTGGGCTCACATGTAAAGACTTGCCACCGCTGTGATATCGCGCTTGATCATCTCCTGCGCCTGCTGCATTTTCAAATACAGCTCGGGATCTCCCACAATTCTTGCTGCGTTTTTGACCTCGCGGCATGTCTCGTCTAGTCGTGTAATTGTTCGAACAATCGTACCCTCAAGCACGTCTGTTAAGCCGGTTATATTCTTGAAGCTCATGCCCCGGGCCCATTCATAGACTACTTCCATAAGACCGAACCGTGGCCGAGATACGAAGTCATTGGAGTCATCCGCCGATTGAATAACCTGTAGTCGGGTCTGCACATCGTTCACCTTCTCTGAAATGGCAACAATTGTTTCTTTGCCACGCTCAAGATTGCCCGTTAGAGAAGGCTCTATGTCTGTCTTCTCTTGGAACACAAATGCTGACAGGAGTGCGGCAATTTCAGCAGGTTCGTAGTCGGCAAGAACATTATCGAGAATGAGCTCAGTTAGAACCAGTTCATCGCCAGAGTGAATTTCGCAGGCAACCTTGCCCTTGAGCTGGATTCGAGTAGCGTCGTCAATGAAGCCAAGCTCTTTCAGTACCTGAACTCTTTGCTCATAATCAGGCAGAAGCTGAAGATTCTGGTCTGACAGCGACTGCTGTAGCTGAGAAATATGATCCTTGATAAGCCACTCGTCGTGACACATAGCAAACTGCAGCATGCGGTTAGTACTGACTCTTTGCAGATTGAATAAGGTGAACATACGTGCTTCAAGAAATTGGAACACTTCTCAGCAGGTGACTCCGATATCGTCTTGACCAATTCAATCCTCTTCTCTACAATCTCCTGTAGCTGTAACTGCTTAATTCGAGAAAGATCCACTTCTTCCCATCTATCATCCCACGAGCCGCATAAGTCTTGGAGACGATCCTTTGCTTGGTGGTAGCCATCGCCGCCCTGAAAGATCTCGGGAATAATGCCTTTGGTGACAGATTTGGTAAGACACTCCACATCGCTTAGAGGAACATGTAAAGTTTTAGTCTGCACCCGCTTCTTACTCTTTGGAAGTTCGTGAAAGTATTTGCGAAAGGAGGGGACGAAAGGTAGCTGATCGGTGGCATCACGTCGGTCTCGAAGAGACTTGATGGCGCATACATGTAGTGTTGGGTCTTCCGATGTACCCTTGTTGCTAACGCCATCTGCTAGAAGGATACCGATGGACCGAATACCATCCCAGTTGAAAACGACGAGACGATGCTGAGAGAACATCCTGCGCCCTATAGGGATGGCCAATAAGCCCTTGTACAGCTCAAAAGTGAGTCGCTTGAAGTCTTGGGAAGCTTGGTGGCAATCGTCCATCGAAACATCACAAGTCTCGCAAGAGTCTCGCTTGACCTTGGCCAAGTCAGCTTGTGCGAGTTTTACATCCTTCTCATGCTCAGGAAGCAACTGCTGAGTGGCATGTTCAGAGAAACTGCGCTTAATCATCTCCTCGATCTTTAGCGCCTCCACTCGAAGGAGGTTCAGAATCATGTTGTATGTCAGTCGAAACTGCGACCGCAATTTGGAAGGTTCTCCCAAAATCATGTTCCGTAGGTCTGCAACTGGAGGCGCATCATCTAAACCTCCCGGTGGCACAATAATTACCGAGCCAACAGTATCCAGACCACGGCGACCAGCTCGGCCAGCCATTTGGGTGTACTCTCCAGGTAACAAATTTCGGAACGAATGTCCGTCATGCTTTCGGTATCCGGAGAACACTACTGTTCGCGTTGGGAGATTTAGACCCATAGCAAATGTTTCCGTGGCAAACAGCACCTTGACTAGTGTCTGAGCAAACAGAATCTCTACCAACTCCTTGACGATAGGCAACAATCCACCATGGTGAACTGCGATACCTCTGCTCAGAAGCTCCCTTAGTCTGATAATTTGCGGAAGTTGTCTATCGTCCGGCTTCAAGCGCGCGACCGATTTCTCAATGATCATGTGAATATGGCTCTTCTCGGTAGCAGTGCAAAAGTCTTGGTTGCTGAGTGCATCGGCGTTTTCCTCACATCGTTTTTTTGAGAACACGAAAATACAGGCTGGAAGTAGACTTTGCTTCTTGAGGTACTGAACAAGGTGGACCCAAAGATTCTTGTCCTGCGCAACAGACGAAAAGCCTCCAGCACGACCTCCACGACCCATATGGCCAGGAGCGTGACTTGCTCGAGGTGGTCCGCCGCGACCACGTTGTTGGTTACCCCCTCTTTGTTGGCCACCTCCGCGCCCACCTCGTTGAGGACCACCTCGCTGGGGACCACCGCGTTGGTTGCCTCGCGGGTTACCACCACGGGTAGCAACGGTAGTCTCTGCGGGTTTCGGCTTGTCCTTCCCTTGAATAGCAAAATGTGCGTCTTTCCAACCTTTCTCGATGAACTTTTTCTCCGAGTCAACGATCTTGTGGATGTCCTTCCCAGCCCATAGATAATGCTCGAGAGGCACGGGTCTCTTGGGTGTAGAGATGACGTAGATATCTTTCTGCTTCGTTCGACCGACCCATGAGGCGAACTCTTTAGTATTTGGAACCGTTGCAGATAGTAAAATGAGTGACACGTGTTCAGGTAGCATGATAATGACTTCTTCCCAGACAACACCTCGCTCAAAGTCATTGACGTAATGGACTTCATCGAAGATAACAAACTCAACATCGCGGATTATATCAGCTCCTCGATAGAGCATGCTTCGAAGAATCTCAGTTGTCATAATCAAGCAGCTTGCCTCGGGATTGATCTGAACATCACCAGTAAGGATACCAACCTCATCAAAAGTTTGTCGAAAGTCACGGAATTTCTGGTTGCTAAGTGCCTTGATTGGTGAAGTGTAAATGGCTTTCGTCATGTGCTTCGCGGCCAGGGCAATCGCGTATTCTGCTACAACGGTTTTGCCAGCTGAAGTATGCGCTGCAACAAAAACCGAATCACCGTTCTCCAGATGGTATACTGCTTCTTTTTGGAACGTGTCGAGTTCAAAGGGCCACTCGTAAGCCATGTCGGGTACGAGTTCCCTGAAATTGGACATATCATGGTTGATGTCGACCATATGCGCCCATTCGCGACCAGCCTTACGGGCGCTTGAGGCAGCAAGGACTCCATGAGGTTCCAGGGCAGGGAATTCGACTGGTAGGATGTCGTCGATATCGTCGCCTTCCTCGCCAGAATCGGCAGTCGGATCCGTTATAGTAGCTTCTGGGGAGGCTTCATTGCTATCATCAAGCTCAATCTTGGTCTCCTCTGGGTCTTCTTCGAGCACTTCCTTGACAGCATTTGCATCTTCTTGGCTCACAGTCGTCTTCTTTTTGGTGAAGTCGATTCCTCTGCTCAGTCCTGGCGCTACCTCAAGTAGCCCGCCTTCAGCACCCAGTTGGATGACCCGTTCCAGCTTGTTCCCTGTACTGCTGGCCTCTGCGATGCCTCCTGTGTGGACTGAGTCCTCAAACGCAGCCGTGGCTTCAATACTCTCTAGACCACCAGGAGCGAATGGAAAGAAGCCGGCAGCGCCTCTCACGAAGTCCACACGGTTTGCGGGTTTTCTTGACAGACTCGTCGAGTTCTTGGCCGTAGCACTGTTTGCGGGGACAGTGACGTTCTTATATCCTGTAACACGACCTTCAAGTCCATGACGCTGAAATCTTGTGAGAGTCCGGGTATGCGGTGGAGCCACCTTGAACAGAGATGTGTAGTCAGCTTCTGAGTCCCATCGTTGTTGGAGACGATTGAGCCACTCTGGTGAGAACTCAGGTGAAGGCGAGAGGAGGAGCTCCTCCAGATGACGCTTGAGCTCTTCGGGCTGTTGAGTGGCAGGTTTGCGCTGGCCGGTCTCTCGAGACCCTCCATCAAGGAGAGAATCTATACCAGCCATCTCTGGTTCAATTCAATGAAGTAGCGCGTAACGCTTTTCGAATTCTCTTTGTCAGTTGTTGAGCGAAGAACAAAGTGATGAAAGCTCCAAGTTCAATGTGCCCCACCATTGACGTTGGTGATTCTGACATTCATGGCGGGACACTTCCATAGCATCTCGGAGCTCCACTTTGGCTACCCTGTACTAAAACATTGTTTTCGACACCAAAGGCCCAGCAAGTATGAATCAGTGAGTTATGTTCAATAGTTTGGTTTGTTGGTGCTTGGTGGCGTACTATACTGTAAAATCACTGACAAGTTTGGCTGTGATAGTTATCAATTCGCTTGCCACACGATTTTCGTTTGCTGGTTTGTTGCACACTTGTAACCAAAGCTTGCTCCAGTTATCCTAGATTCATCACAAGTCATCAGAAGCACAGATGTGAATTGGTAGATCATTAATAAGACGGGTGCCCTGCCCTGACTATACATGGCAACACGCGGTAAAATTACATTTCCTTTCCCTCCGCACGTCTATCAAAAATTGCGTCCGTCAAATACGCCAATGGGACTGGATACTATCCACGTCTCAATTCCGATGACCATGCAGCACAAGACATGCTCTGCTACACTCGATACACAGGCACGAGTGCCACCATGACCTGCCTACGCAGCTGGACCGGATTCACTCGTAACCTTCATTTCTCTTTTTCTACAGACCAAGAACCTTGGCGGCGTAGTCCTCAATCAGCTGCTCAGTAGGGAAGGACATCTCCTCAAGCTTCTGGGCATAAGGAGTAGGAACCTCAGCACCAGTGACTCGGGCGGCAGGGGCGTGGAGGTAGTCAAAACCGTACTCCATGGTCAGGGCAAGGATCTCAGATCCGACTCCGAAAGCAGGGTAGCCAGACTCGACAGATAGAAGACGATGGGTCTTCTTGACAGACTGGATGATAGTCTCAACATCAAGAGGCTTGATGGATCGCAGGTTGATTACCTCAGCCTCGACACCGTACTTCTTCTTGAGGTTCTCGGCAGCGACGAGAGACTGGCCGACAGTGCGGCTCATAGAGACAATGGTCAAGTCCTTACCAGATCGCTCGATCTTGGCCTTTCCGATAGGAATGACAAAGTCACTCTTCTGGGCAGCCTCGGACATAGGGAAGGTCTGGCCGTACATCAACTCGTTCTCGAGAACAACGACGGGGTTGGGGTCACGAATGGCGGCCTTCAAGAGACCCTTGGCGTCCTCAGCACTCCAAGGGGAAACAACCTTGAGGCCGGGAATGCTGCCGTACCAGGCAGAGAAGTCCTGGGAGTGTTGAGCACCGACACCAGCGGCGAAGCCGTTGGGACCACGGAAGGTGATGTTGCAGGGCTGGATACCACCAGACATGTATAGGGTCTTGGCGCCAGAGTTGATAATCTGATCGATAGCCTGCATGGCGAAGTTGAAGGTCATGAATTCGCACTAAATAAGAACAGAGCGGTCAGAGTCTCGTCGAGTGGTTGTAGAAAGGATGGCTGAAACTTACAACAGGGTGAAGGCCGCTGAGGGCAGCACCAACAGCGAGACCACAGAAACCAGACTCAGTGATGGGAGTGTCAATGACACGCTTCTCACCGAAGCGGTCGAGAAGACCCTTGGTCACCTTGTAGGCACCGTTGTATTGAGCGACCTCCTCACCGAGAACGAAAACCTTCTCGTTCTGGTCAAGCTCCTCAGCGAGGGCCTCGTTCAGCGCATCTCGGACAGTATAGTCCTTGACGCCGGAGCTCTGGTTGTCGGCGTAGGATCGGGTCTGGGCAGAACCGAAAGTAACAGGTCGCGCGAGAGCAGCGCGGGCGACGGCAGACTGGGCGAACGAAGGGGCAGCGGGAGCGCGGAGAGCCCGAGTCGAAGCAGCTAGACGAGCTGCGGGTCGAAGAATGCGAGACATGATGTGCGTTTGTTGAACAGTCAATTGACCCAGGAGTCGAGAGGAGGAGGGCCGATGGTCGACGAAGAAAGAGAAACGGAGTGTCAAAGGCAAGAAGCTGCAGGGGACAAGCTTCTCTTAATTCCCTGGTCGTCGACGTTGACGTAGAAATTGGAAGGTGATGAACTGAAGTTGGTGTTGAGAAATGGAACAAGTCGGGTTGAGAGGGAATTTCACCGAAGAAGGCTTCTGCTGGCCAGCTATCAGTTTTTTTTTGGGGCCAGTCGGTACGTATCGTGCCGGAACTGCGAGGTACCTGAGCCCTTACCAAAGTCTGGTGACAAAACGAGTACCCGCTTGACAAAACCCCGAGTGAGTGCCCGTTAGCTCGGGCAGCTTTATCCCTCTTGCTCCCCGCTACAACGACTCTGAACCACCAGATGCGACCCCTGTCATCGATTGAGTGCAGCACTGTTAAAACAGTGGCTTACTAGTGATGAGGCACCTATCAGAGCTCACACCACGTCCTTTTCGACCCATTCGACGAGTCTGTTGGGGACGTGGGCCAGGGGAGTACAACAAGAATTTTGAACTCTTCGCTATCTATACTACGATTCAGGGTACGAGTAACGTATTCAACATCGATTGGCTTGGGATGTTCCTCTGAGGATGTAAAGATTGACCAAAACCAACGGACTGCTGGAAAATGGTCTCACAGAGGAGGAGAGAAAAGACCCCTACACCAGGGGTACTAGGGACCATTACAGATCTCCACCACAAGCGTGAAGAAACACCAACAGTCAAAAAACGGTAGCGGAGAAACAAGGACCCGTCCCATCAAACATCTGAAGGTTGGATAAGTGTTCAGCGTCATTCACATAGCGGGCTCTTTTACAGTCGACATCAAGTAACAATAAAATTGTATCGATATGAATATTACAATTATAAGCCAGTATTATCCCCGAAACTCCTCTGCCATCCGTGTCCTCTATATCTGGAGACCGGCCACTTCATGTATGCATCGTCAGCCAGCATAAGTTGCTTCTTTTGAATCTTCATGATATGTTTTTGTTAAAGAATTTTGTTGTCATGACACCTATTGGTTTAAGCAGCAGGCTTGCGAGCCACCATAAGGTACATGGGGGTGAAGAGATGGTCCCGACCGCCAGCAACCAGGCAGTCTGCAGCAAGAGCCAGACTGTCAGCAGTCTTCTTGGTTCCAGCAGGCGCAAGCTTGAAGGTCTCAAGGAGACCAGCCAGGTTGTGAGCGATAGTTCGACCCCAGGTGGTCATGCGGACAATGGTGAAGATGTCACCCACGCTCTGGATGTAGCTGAGCTGACCGGACAAGGGCCACCACCAGGGAAGAGCATCAGGGCGCGCTGCCAGATCTTCGTGGTGGAGCATCTCGAAGCCAGAGTCCTTGATGGCAGCAATTCCCTCAGAGACCTTGCACATGTTGGAGATACCATCGCCCTGCTCGATACCCAATCGGATCTCACGGTGGCGGAGGTTGTCGTTGTCATACTCATCAGTCATGAGCCACTCGTACACACCAAAAACACCGCCAGGCTTGAGAACTCTGAAGATCTCGCTGTAGATACCCTTGAGAGTGGGAGCGTGGCAAGTGGCCTCGATAGCATAGACGGCATCGAAGCTGTTGTCAGGGAAGGACATTTGCTGATTCGGGGGGTTAGCCTCAATGCGAGAACAAGAAACCATTATGGAGCACGAACCATGAAATCACCCTTGACAAACTGAAGCTGGTTCGACAGACCCTCCTTGAAGGCGTAGTGGGTGGCACGGTCAATCTGGTAGTCGTTGTTGTTGAGACCAGTGATATGGGCACCTGTGAACTTGGCAATCTCGCGAGCGGGACCACCAACACCACATCCAACATCGAGAACCTTCATGCCCTCCTTGATGCCAATCTGATGGGCAAGGTAATGCTCATGACGGGCAATGGCCTGGTAAAAGGGCTCGCCCTGAGAGAATCGGCAGAAGTGGAAGGACTGGCCCCAACCATATTCGTAGAGATCGGTGGCAAGATTATAGTAGCTACGAACAACGAAGTCAGCACATGATAAATGACCAAGAAAGCCACGGCGAAGCAAGAGTATCACTTACTGTCGAGTTAGAGTAGCGTATTGGGCTTGGCGAGCCTGACCGCTGTGTTAGTTCCACCATAAAATAGGAGGGGCACGTCAAGAGATCTTACAGCTCGCTCCTCAGGAGTCTCGTTCTCTGCGGGCTTGTTGTCCCAATGCTTGAAGTACTCGTCGACAGCAGCCTGCTTAGCAGAACCTCCTTTGCGGAACATGGCAGCAATACCACCTCGAGCCTGAGCTGAGGAGCCGTGCATGGCCTTGTTGAAGTCGGCATCGCGCTGATGATCCTCGCGCTCGAGGTTAGAGTTCGATGAGGCAACCATGTTGAATATGGTGGAAAGTGTTGAAGTTGAAGGGAAGAGAATAGAAAGTGAGCAAGTTAATAAACAAAGGACAGCAGATAGATTAAAGATTGATTGAAAAGTCAAACTCAAAAGGGAGTGGGTTTGATTTTAATGGCAGACGGTTAAGCAGAGCGACGGGTTGTCGCAACAAATTTCAGGGCCCTCCCCTGACTGCACAAGCCATCCCGTCCCTGGATAATGGGGGCATCCAATCTCAATTGCGAATTGAACAATATCCGTACGCTATACCTGATGGGTGTTAGATCCCCTGACTATCGCTTGGGGATGCACGGAAATCAGTGTAGGGGGTCGGGTTTTGTTCTGGACGACCCGAGAGAACACGACCAAAAGTAACAAACGCTCCACAAGACCTCGAGCTTCATGTGACAAAGACAGGGAATGGACCTGCTTCCACTTTCCTGAGGCATTTTGATTTGTCGCTGCATAAATTACATACTTATCCTTGTACCTCTGTTTGCACAGATTCGTGGCGTATCGGGAATACTTGGGCGGTGAGAATGCAGCTAAACAAATGATGCTGGGAAGAGGCTCATTTTGCGAGAAATGATACGAATACGAAAGCGTCTACGAGATCGCATCTACTTGAACAACACACAATACGGATACTAGTAAAGACACCCCACGAAAAGTCGGATTATAATGACATAGTCTCTGCGATAGTGATAGCAGCATTTCTACTAAATCCTGAGGCTTCGATGACCTCAATTCCTCATCGGCGTATCGGATTCGGTCGAGCAGTTGCATAAATCGTTTTCGTATTCAGAAGTTGAACGGCCTCCCTCATGGTCTAAACTCTAGAAAATCGAGACGTTTCCTTTTGGCCCCCGCACTGTCGACATTTCGATCACAATATACATGAATCATCAGCATGGGGACCAATACTTCATGACTGATCCAGCTCTATATTGAATATTAACCTGAAAATGTAGAGCTATAACATTCTCGTTATACTTCCTGGGATGACTTCAATGTTTATCAAGGCTGTTTACCGTGATCAGTAAGCCAAAGAGTTAAGGAACGGGGCATGAATTTCAGAAATCCTGAAATGGCTAAAAATTATTGAATAGCGATACGATGAGCTACATTCAGAACCTCTCTCCGTCCCTTCATGCAATGAATGCTGAAGCTTATCGATAAGCGAGTCTCTTTGCCCAATGACGGCCAGCTCCGATCCCAAGCTTGGAATCTAAGGCCATCGTCCGCATTACATAAGGTGGCGCATGACTGAATTTCCGCCCCAACTCCAAAAGTTATCACAGTCAAATCGAAGCTCTAGTTGTGCACATCATCACTTCACTTACTCGCAATGCCGCCCCAGATCAAGCAAGACCTCAACCGTTCAGGATGGGAAACCACCGACTTTCCCTCAGTCTGCGAGACATGTTTACCTGAGAACCCTTATGTCAAAATGCTTAAAGAGGACTATGGTGCTGAATGCAAATTGGTACGTCGCGTTGATTCCTCCCGCACTTTCACGCCGATGCAATACTGACACGATCGGCAATAGTGTACCAGGCCTTTTACTATATTTTCGTGGAGCGGTACTCGTGCCAACGGTCGCAAGAGGCGAACGAATATCTGCCTGACTTGCGCGCGCCTCAAAAATTGCTGTCAATGTTGCATGCTCGATCTTTCTTTCGGCCTTCCTATCGTCGTACGTGATGCTGCACTCAAGATGGTCGCGCCTGGCCCGCAGTCCGATATCAATCGAGAATACTTCGCCCAAAACAACGAGCAGCTCATCGAAGAGGGAAAGGTTGGACAAGAGGAATACGAAAAGACGGATGAGAAGGCGCGCGAGCTATTGCGAAGACTTGCAAACAGCAAACCATACTTCAGAAAGGGCAAGTCGATCGAGGAGGGTGAGTCCTCCAAGGGCGGAAGCGTAGCTGTCGGCGCTGGCCTTGGAGGGCCTGGTCCTATTCGAACCCGAGACTCAAAGGCAGCTGCGGCTGTGGGAGCAAAGACTGGCGGCAAGGGACGTCAGGTCTTCCCCAGCGCTGCTCAGCTGCCCCCGAACCCACGCGACTGGCTTCCTCCCGCAGACAAGAACATCATGTCGCTTTTCGTCACTGGTATTGAAGACGACCTACCCGAGTACAAGCTTCGTGACTTCTTCAAGGGTCATGGTAAGATCAAGAGCTTAGTCTGTTCGCATATGTCACACTGTGCCTTTGTCAACTACGAAACACGAGAGGCGGCAGAGAAAGCGGCAGAGGCATGCCAGGGCCGCGCTGTTATTGCCGGATGCCCTCTCCGAGTCCGATGGGGACAACCAAAAGCAATTGGTACCATGGATAAGGAGCAGAGGACACAGATGTTACGGGATGCTAGGCAGCGCCAGGGACAACCTCAAGGCCAAGGCCCACAAGCGACTGAGGGTGGTAGTGGTTCTTCGAACCGACCTGCAGCTCTGCCCGCGCCAGTAGCAGCGCCCCCAGGATCATCTGACACCCCTGCGTACGCCGCTCTATCTGGAGATTAGATGATATTATGACTTGGTTTATGTTGATCACAAGGTATATTCAATATTCCCTTTCGGAGTTTGGCGTCAGGAAAAAGACATCACGGAGATGGTGGTCTTCATTAGCGAAAAGGATTTGACCATGGCGGTTGGAGACTGCTTCAGAAACAGATATAGATGGAACGTAAAACCGGAATGAAGGTCATATATATGCATTATTCCTGTAGGGTATCATGGCAGTAATGTTACAAATTGTAAAAGTAGACGAGTATTTCCGCCTTATTTTCTACCACCACCACAGCAGCCACCCTGAACAGCACCCTTACCAGCTGTCTTGATGGACTCATTGTCACCTCGCTCGATTTCCTCGTGTATTCGTAGCTCTAGAGTTGCTTGTTAACCTCGTTTGTTTTGCCCAGCACCAAACACGGACTCACTATATGTGTTCTCGTCCTCCTCTGTCTTTTGTCCCTGGATCACGTTTTGGCGGAGGACTGTTGCTACTTCCTCAGCGTGCTTGATCGCGGCTGGGGCGTTCGAAGCATCGATCGAAGCTTTTTGGCGGAACTCATTTCGGATCTGGAGTTGAGCCGCCGACAAAATAGGAGCGTCACCTGTAACATATTCAAGTCAACACAATCCACTGACAGGCTCTAGAGCTCTAGACCTCAAAAAGCCCTGGGCTCGTTGTTCAGCTTTGGAATGATTGCATACCTTGGAAGGCGACCCGCGCGGCGCGCATCAGGTGCCGGTAGGCATTGAGAGCGGGAGCGTTGGCCATTTTGATCGTTGGAGTTCAAATGAGCCGAGAAACTTTAGATATAGAAGTCTGCGAAAGATTTAGTCGGTATACTCTGCCGAGGCTTATGAAGAATAAGTTGAAGATGGGTTTGAAATCGAAAGAGAAAAAAGTCCAGTTCAAATCCAATCAGATTGGATGTTTCCTGCTACTGGACGTCCCAGCGGAGCTCCGGGGGCCCTCAGGTTGGCTCCGACGGCTCCAAACCCTGTTAAACAACAGTCTAGGGTACCATTCCACTACGAATGACCTGGAATCAACGAAACATGCACTGGGGCGTTTACCCCGCCAATAACGTTCATGGTGGGGGAAGTCGATCAATGTGCGCTATTGAAAAAAATTATTGCAGCCAGAAAAACTCCGGGGCTTTTTCTCTCTCTATCACCATCAAATCCACATATCACATAATGGCTTCTGTTGCTACTGTGACCCTCCCCCTTCCCGCTCTTCCAAGCGGCTGGGCTGCCGATAAGGACTTCAAGGCTGTTGGCAAGCTTTCTGAGGCTACTCAGCGAAGCATCGAGCCTGTCGGACCTCACTTCCTTGCTCATGCCCGACGAGCTCGCCACAAGCGCACATTCTCCGAGGACGACCGCATTCAGGCTCAGGAGAGCGCCAAGAATGTCGAGGATGGCGACGTCAGCGACGAGAGTGAGCCGGAGGATGCCATGATGCTTCAGCGTGAGGCCAAGGACTGGAAGGTACGTGATTGTCCCGAGTAAATTTGTTTGCTGTTCCTAACATCCATCACTAGACCCAGGACCATTACAAGATTCTTGGTATCTCCAAGTACCGCTGGAAGGCCACTGAGGACCAGATCAAGAAGGCTCACCGAAAGAAGGTCCTCAAGCATCACCCTGATAAGAGGGCCGCCCAGGGCCGTGCCGAAGACGACCAGTTCTTCAAGTGTATCCAGAAGGCTACCGACGTTCTTCTCGACCCCATCAAGCGCCGCCAGTTCGACTCCGTCGATGAGGAGGCTGAAGTTGAGCCTCCCACCAAGAAGACACTCCAGAAGACCGACTACTACAAGGCATGGAGCAAGGTCTTCAAGTCTGAGGCTCGTTTCTCCAAGACACACCCCGTCCCCTCGTTCGGCAGTGCCGATGCCACCAAGGAACAGGTCGAGGAATTCTACAACTTCTGGTACAACTTTGACAGCTGGAGAACATTCGAGTACCTCGACGAGGATGTCCCTGATGACAACGAGAACCGTGACCAGAAGCGACACCAGGAGCGCAAGAACACCAACGCTCGCAAGAAGAAGAAGGCTGACGACAACGCCCGCCTCCGTAAGCTGCTAGACGATGCTTCCGCTGGTGATGAGCGCATCAAACGATTCCGACAGGAGGCCAGCGCCGCCAAGAACAAGAAGCGTTTCGAGCGTGAGGCTGCCGAGAAGAAGGCCAAGGAAGATGCTGAGGCCGCCAAGGCTGCTGAGGAGAAGGCTGCTAAGGAGGCCGAGGTTGCGGCCAAGGCCGATCGCGAGTCTTCCAAGAAGGCCAAGGAGGCCGCCAAGAACGCTGTCAAGAAGAACAAGCGTGTGCTTAAGGGCTCAGTCAAGGATGCCAACTACTTTGCTGCCGGAGAACCCACAGCTGCTGACATCGACTCCGTTCTCGGCGATGTTGACACCATCCAGGCCAAGATTGATCCCGATGAGATTGCCGCTCTTGCTGGCAAGCTCAACGGTCTCAAGGTTGCTGATGAGATCAAGGCCGTCTGGGTTGGCGAGACCAAGAGACTCGTCGAGGCTGGCAAGATCAAGGAGGGCGATGTTAAGGTCTTGGCTTAAGTCAGGTGCGAAGTGTTGTTGAGAAATGTTAGTTGTGTTGGGTTATGACGATGGGCTCTAGATAAAATAGATACGACGATATGGCTTCTAGATGAAAATAGAACGAGCTTAAGACTATAGTCAAGCTTCTTTTTTCCCCCTCACTTCACGTCTTTAGCATTTATCCAATGTGACGGGTATAGAGTTTGCCAGTTCTCGAACGATAGATGTAATGCTTGTATTTCTATAATGAAGATTGTTCCTATATTAGCCTGGTCTCACGTCTCTAGGCCACCCGTCTCTGTCTTTTGAGGTGCGTTAAAGAGTGTCTGGAGTAAAGCTCCGCATATCCATTAATTGGTCACAGTCTGAGTGTAGCATTCAAGTACTATGCTCAGGGCTGTGGAAGAAATTTTTCATGTATTATTACAGAGTATTAATGTACAAAATAAAGGCACTTCTTCATGCTTATGCTTCTCTGTCCAAAGACTGTCCCAACACCATCTCGTAGTAGAGCCCTTTCTTTGCAACAAGCTCTTCGTGTCCTCCTCTCTCAACGATGTTGCCTCCTGCGAAGACACAGATGACATCAGCATCTCGAATCGTACTCAGTCGATGCGCTACCGCGATAGTCGTCCTCCCCTCAGCTGCTCGGTCTAACGCCTCCTTGACTACCTTTTCGCTCTCTGTATCGAGTGCGCTAGTGGCTTCGTCAAGAAGCAAGAGGCGTGGCTTACGGATTAATGCGCGCGCAATAGCGATACGCTGACGCTGTCCACCTGAGAGTGAGAGACCTTGGTTGCCACACGGCGTTGCGAGACCCTCGGGGAGAGACGAGATAAACTCGTAGACGTTAGCTTGTTTGCAAGCTTCGATGATGTCGGCCTCTGATGGATCTCCCTCTTCAATGCCAAGGGAGATGTTCTCCCTAATAGAGCCCTGGTATAGGACTGGTTCTTGTTGAACAAGTGCAACGTCTCGTCTGTGTAGGCGCCTATCTTTTGTCTTGATATCGTGGCCGTCTGTTTGTATCGTGCCAGTAGTAGGATCATAAAAACGTTGCAGAAGCGCAATCATGGTCGACTTTCCGCACCCAGATGCTCCTACTAGAGCCACCATTTTGCCAGATCCGATGCTGATATCTACCTCCCGTAGGACCTGGAGCTTAGGTCGACGAGGATAGGCAAAAGCAATCTGATCACAAGAAACCTCGACACCCTTTTCAGATGTGCCCTTCTCGCTATCCGAGAAGCCCGGCCCATTCTCTGCATTATCATGGAGGACCTTTTGACGTCGGAGCTGGAAGATGTAGTTGATAGCGCCCCGCGCTTTGGTAATACTCGTAGTGTACTGGAACAACATTGCTGATGTTTCCCCAGAGAAGACGACAGCGATGAAGATAACGTAGAACTGGTCAGTGGTGTACTCGCCGAACGAGACAAGGCGTCCACCGTACCTGTTACTTGTCAGCAGTGCCTTTCTATCTGAAACGTAATGAAGTGCTCACCAAAAGCCCAGTGCCATGGCGAGGAATGATGCTGACTGACTGAAAGAGTAAAACAACATCTTCCAGCCCAGACCTGCGATAGCTTCCTTTGCAAGCCCCTCGAGAGCGCTGCTATATCTATCGATGACAGCCCGTTCCAAAGCCAGCGAAGAGACTGTCCGGATTCCCAAGACAGCTTCCGAAGCCATACCACTGCTTTTAGCAAACCGTCCCGCAGTATCGTCATCAAATTTGTATTCGAGTCGAATGCGCACGTATCCTGAGCCAACAAGTACCGGCAAGGCAGCAAGTGTGAGAACAAGACCTAGCTTCCAGCCATAGACAATAGCAAGAATTGAGCTTGACAGAACAGTGACAATATTGATCATGATGAGGGAGAGATTCATAGATAGAAGTTCCTGAAGGCTTGTGGGCTCAGCAGCTAGTCGCGAGACGAGGGCACCTGTTCCTCGGTTTGGATCGTCAAAGAATATCATATCTTGTCGAAGAGTGTTGTCAAAAAGCTCGCCGCGGTATACAGCCATAACATGCTCATGTTCGTCAGATTTGTAAATCCTGAATTTCAGGCAGAGATAAGACACTTACCTGACCAATCTCGTTACAGACCCAGCCGGCAGCAGCATAGATAACAAAGTTGGCGAGGGCAACTACGAAGAACATCAGGGAGAAGAAGTTGGCTTCGCTGACATCTATAGTCTCAAACGCTTTCATAGTTCTTGCAAAAAGAACAGCGAGTGCTGGATATGTACCGCCTGATGACGACGGTCAGCTTGTGGTTCTTAGGCATAGTTCTTAAGCATAATGTGACATAACTTACCTCCTAATAGTGAAATAATAACGAGAATGAACATGAAGGGCCACAAGGGCCTTTGCTCTTTCAAAACGAGATACAACCCCTTCAGAAGACCGTAACTAATCCCATCGTCTTGAGTGATATCTGCTGTAACATGTTGGGAAGCACGAGACAAAATAGGATCAAGGGCAGCAACCGACTCGTCCTTGTCGGTCTCATCGTCTTCGACTGGTGTTGACGCACCGCCCTTTCCAAGATCTTGCAAACGAACGAGACGTGAATAGGTGCCATCTCTCTCGACGAGGGTGTCATGAGAGCCTTGTTCGATAGTTTCACCTTTAGCCATGACGATGATATTGTCAGCATCTCGAATCGTAGATAGGCGATGCGCGATAACAATCATTGTTCGGCCCTTAGCTACGTTGTTAAGAGCTTGTTGCACGATCTTCTCGGCGTTGGGGTCGAGAGCACTGGTTGCCTCATCCAGCATCAAAACCTTTGGATTGGAGATGATGCTTCGAGCAATAACTACGCGCTGCTTTTGCCCACCTGACAATGAAGCTCCTCGTTCGCCAATCCAAGTATCATAACCCTGGAACAAAGTCAGCCAGATGGTATCAAATAATAGTGAGAGCGCGTACATTAGGCAATGCCTCGATAAAATCATGGGCATAGGCTGATTGGCATGCAATGATGACCATCTTTCGCTTCTCTTCTTCTGGGAGGTCTAGTGATGGCGTACCAGTTAGACCATCCACAACGTTCTGGTAAATAGTGCCACTGAACAAGGTTGGTTCCTATAATTGAGTCAATACTCGTCACATCGCGACATACGATCCTTTGCGCGTACTTGTTGGACCATTCTGATATTGGTGCGCAGCCATTGAAGGTTCAGGCTCTCAATAGGATGTCCGTCCAGTGTAATCGACCCACTAGCAGGCATATACCATCTCTCCAAGAGTCCAAATATTGTGCTCTTTCCTGATCCACTGGCACCTACGAGAGCGGTTGTTTGGTCGGCAGGAATGTCAAGATCCAAAGCGTGAAGAATCGGTACGCTGGAGCGCGAGGGATATGCGAATTTGACCCCACGGAACTGAATATTTCCTTTGAAACCGGAAATCGTATCGCCCTCTTCCGACAGAGCATCAATCTGTGATTTACGATCGATCATCTCAAACATCTCTTGCGCCGCAGCCGTGGCTTTTGAGATGGCTATTGTCTGAGGTGCAATCTGGGTAAGAGCAGTAGCAGCAACAAGAACTGCAAAGATGACACTAAAAATATTAACATGAGCGCGCTCGTTGTGATCTAAGTATGAATAGGAGACTCACGTCACAACTGTGCCAGGCTGCGTGATCTCGCCCTCCGAGTACATCCTCATGCCTTGCCAGAAAGCCAATCCATATCCCGCAAAGATGCAGAAGAACTCTGTGGGGAAGAGAATAGCGTAAACCCAGGACTTCTTGTGGCCGATTCTTCTTGCCTCCTCAAGGGTGTTGGTGAAACGCTTCGATAGCTTAGGGAATGCCCAGAAAGCATGAGCTGTACGGATGGTCGAGAAGGCCTCCTCAGCCAAAGAACTCGATCTTGAGTAGACATCGAACATAGCATACTCATAGCCGGTATCGATGGCGACGCAGATAATAGTGACAACGAGGTTGACTGGGATAATAGCGAGGACAATGAGAGTCAATTTCCACTGGACAGCAAATGCCACGATAAAGGCCGAGACAAACGTCGAGAGGGCTGCGATAGTAGTGCCAAACTTTTCGGATATTCCCTGGTTAATCAGATTCCCATTGGTGGTGACCTGTCCAGGGATTGACGATGCAGGAGAGTCGAAAAATGCAATTTCTTGGCGGAGTGTATTCCGTACAAAGTCAATACGCAGCGATTTTGTGGTATTGATGGCTGCAATAGAAATAAGTATCTGAACAGTTGGTTAGCATGTTAGCCCATCTAATAGACCAAAGTGAGAGTTTCGTACTGTCCAAATATACGTCAATGCAAATTTGGCGAGAAAGAGATAAACAAAGTACAGGCTATTGTTTAGATACGGTCAACACGACGATCCAGAGCGCAACGGCTGAGAGTTGTACCTGTATTTGCCGACTTCACTTCGGTATCCAGCAGGCGATAATTTTCCAGTAGAAAAGTCCGTAAATACGTTGATAAACTTTCCAAACACGAGATCCATTAGGGGTAAGATCGTGCCAGCAGAAATCATGGCAAGAAGGGCGATTCCGTTGAGAGTCCATCCCAAGCGATCATTGTAAGTAAAGACACGCTGAAGGTCGTTACTAGATAGATCCCAAAGTAGGTACAACAAGATGGAAACTTACGAGGTAGTACTTGAAGCTCGTGTCCTTCTTCTCTTCTTTGGTATCACCGCCAGCCTCACCCTTTTGATCAATTGTAACCGTCATTTCGCCCTGGTTGCGTCCAGTTGATCCACAAGTCTCAGAGGGTGAGTCGCCAAGCGGCTCTTCTTCTTTCTTTATATGCTGCTGCTCAGTCATTTTGAACAAACAGCGCAAACCGACTGTTGACGAGTGAAGCCAAACATGAAGTCGAGACAAACGCCAACGGTTATAACAAGGTGCTCTCTTGGCATTGACGTTCGTCGCATCCCGCGCGATACGATATGACCAATCGGCTTATATAGCCACTAATTAGATTGTCGATTGGGTTATGGGGCCCTGGAACTGCGGCTTGCAAATAAGATTCTAATAAAAAACAAGGGGGTATTCCTCATTCTCGGGGTAATAATTCGACCGCCATTGACAGGTAGTCAGTCTCCATGTTTCACATCATTTGCGTTTTATTTCGTATTTCGCATCCGCCTATGGGACAACAAGCTTCAAATACACACTATGTACCTACGCCTAGCATGGATGGAGGCCTTACGGGCAGTCATAGTCCCAGCTATCAATCAGTGAATGAAGTGTCAAATCATACCGAATCCGAAAAAGAGTAATATCCTGATCTACCCATCAATTGATGGTTAAATTCCCTCTCATATCCTGCCTAAATACAATATCCAAAATTATGTTATTGGCAGCCACATTCAACCCAACTTGACGCGCCACGCGGAGCTTGCAAGCCACAAACCGGCGAGCTCAACCGTCCAAGTCGGTCTCCGCGGCTCCCGTATTGTCTTCCTTTATCCCGTCACAGTACCACACTCTCGGGCTGCGTCGTCAGCAAATCTAAGTCCAGTCACCTTTACCGGTTACGAAAGAACATAATCTATTATTCATCTGTTTGTATTCAACTCACCGCAGTATTTCAGTTATTAGTCCAGCCAAGAAAACACTGCGAGTATATTCGTGATGGATCGACCGAATAATGGCCCCGGCCTCGCGAGTGCCGGAGCCGCGGTTCCCGATGACTCTGCACGCCGAGCTGTAAGTGTCATATTCCATTTTAGGCATTATTTTCGCGGAACTGTTGCCACTTGTACTGCAGCCCCTACGCAAATCTCTCTCTATGTACTGGTTCGATGGCATTCTTAGTCAAATCGATCCACTGCATGTCTTGTTGAAGGGGTGTAGTCACCCTTGAGGGTACCTCGACTAACAAGACTTTTACGTTCTTAGTGTGACCAATGCCGTATGCGCAAGGTAAACATTACCCATAAGTACCAATTCAGAAGTACACTATCAGTCGAGATGCTTCTGCGAGTACAGCCCGTTACATATGTCGAGTTGAATAACACTTGCCCCGCATAGATCCGATGCGATAAAGATTGGCCCTGCTCCAACTGTCGTACAGCTAAACGTTCCTGCACATCTACAGGTGTAGGCCAGAGACCTAAAGAGCCTCGGCAGAGAGTTCTCATCTCATCTCAATAGTTAGTTACCCCAAACTCCTCACTTGTGTAAAGAAACGGCATCTCTCGTCCACGATATCTGTGACCCCCTTATCTGAGAGCCATGTCCCCAGCCTGCCAGACAACTGATTTGCTAACCAGTGGCTTGTTTGCCCTGCAGTGAACGCAAGATCGATCAAATTGAACTTCGTTTGGGCAATATAGAAAGTCTCCTCCGCGATCTTTCACAGCGCCCCATATCCACTCCGGGAAGTAACATGCATTCCGCTATAACCCCTGCGCAGTTCCCTGGAGTCGATACGACCGCTACATCTACCGTAGGTTTTGAGAGCTCTGATGACGAGTCTGCATTGGGGGGTGACTCTGTGATTGCCCAGCAAACAACCTTTGCTAGTGAACTTCTCGAGCATGCCGTGGAGCGCACCTCGCTACATGATGTCGGCCCCAAGATGTGGGAGGCTCTCACTGACCTGAGACAAATCGCCGAGCTCCAGAGTCGACAGTCTATCAGCCATGGGCCCCGATTTCCACTCCAGCAGCCGCTTCCAAAAGGGGGTCTGGGCCAGCTCAGGTTGCCGCCAATGGACGTTGTGGTCTCTTTGTTGAAGCGAGTCAAGGGTATGTATGGGGGCACTGGGCTCTCCAAGTATATGCTGACCCAAGTCCAGCTTCTCCGCCGGGCCTCTTCACATTTGTCTGCTATTTTGTAGGCATCAGCGACTTCTCCAACCTATGTCGGATGGTCTACTTCCCTTCAGATGATTTTACTGACTCCACTTTCGTTATCGTCAACGTCGGGCTCTATTACTTATTCCTTGAGCAGCATTCTCTGGCTATGGACAGAGCGCTCAAAGATGAGTTCGCATCACATCTTCATACAAGTCGGGTGAACCTAGAAACTGGACTAGCAAATATGTCTCTTTTCATGTCGGTCAAGATCGAAACAGTTCAATCTCTTATCATGGGAGTAAGAACATGTTTCCATTTACATACAAACTAGCAGACGCTGACCAATTTTTCAGACATTGTATTCTATCGATGTGTGTAGACCATCGGTAGCCTGGCATCTGAACAGCGCTGCTGCCCAAATGTGCCAGACGGCTGGCTTCCATCGCAAAGAACACGCCATGCGAAACCCAGAGGACGCCGGTATAAAATCGATTCTATTTTGGTACATCTATACCACTGACAAAGCGTTGGCGATTCGCCTTGGCCGTGCGCCTGTCATTCAAGATTGGGAGGTTGATATCCCACGCACCTTCAATTTTGAAGGCATATTGAGTCTTGAAACCAAAGCTGTTGCGTCCATGTGGCTCAGTGCTGCAACCCTCCAGGGCCAGGTTTACGAACAGCTGTAAGTGTCATCCTTGTTGCTCGAGCGTTGTGGCTGATAGGGTTCAGGTTTTGCCCAGCAGCGTTGGCTCAGCCACCTGCTGTACTTGTCGAGAGAGCACTATCACTTGCAGCCCAATGCCGTCAGGTAGAGGCAGAGGCTCAACAGAGTCGGGAAATGGCAATCGCTTCACTGGAGAAAATCGGTGCTTCGCCTCTTGTCGACGTTCATCTCAAAGGTGACGAAGTCCAGCTGTTATCCACTATGACACTCATATATCGTGCAATCCCAGCTCCGGAGGGCTCTGCCAGTAGATTCTGTGACGAGTGTATCGATACCGCACGAAGGGCAACAAATACACATCTAGCATGCATGGAACTGGTGCGGAAGGATCCCCACGCGAGAAACATGTATGTCCATTGGTATGTTCACGACCCCAATCCTTCCCGAATTTCGAACAGATCTGACACTGTGACAGGAACCTAGTGTTGACTCCGTTTGCCCCCTTCTTCGTTCTATTCTGCTTTGTCATCGAGACGATGTCAGCAAAAGATTTGTCCCTCCTGAAAGAATTCAGCACCTCTATTGAAGAAACTAGCGACGCGTCCGAGACCATGCAAAAGCTCTCACGATTGTGTAATCTGATGAGCAACGTTGCAGCGCTCTACGTCGAAGCTAAGTCACAACAACAAGAAGATCAGACGATGGTGCCAATTGGTGATGAGTTCGATGTATATCTAAGCCAGCTTGGTTTTATGCCTGTCATGGATCCAAACATGAATGCTGCTGGAGGCGATCCAAATGCAGCATTTGCCGAGAGCTCGCAAGTGACACAAATGGCCGATTGGATGTCTGGGAGTCGGAATCTGCTGGGTCTGCTAGAACAGGATATATCGCAAATAGGAGGTCCGCAATGGCCACCAATGTAAGGGGATAAAAGGAACCGACATAGGAACTCTCATATCAATCTCATCGTTTGGCGTTTATGGCTTAGGATGGATGTTGACAGTGCTTTAGTCCGTGGGGGAACGAGGGTTGTAGACTTCATAACCCTCGTCTTCAGTGTCGCTCTCCGGAGATAAGTTTTTCTGAAGGCCAGGATTGATTGGTGTAGATTCAGATGCGATGGCAGGCTTAGATTTCTTTGTTGGTGTTGTCTCTGCGCTACTCTCAACCTTTGTGAAAGCGCTCTTGAAGCCACTTTTCTTGAACCCACCTTTCTTGAAACCTCCTCCGCCTCCTCCAGTGACGGTTTCTTGACCAGGAAGTTTGATGCTGATGAGACCATCGGCTTTGGCTTCTGCCTTGCGCGCTCGAGATCCTGCATTGGGATCACGGACCATAGCCTTCATGTCCTTTAGGCGCTGCTTGTGACTATGATCATAGCTGCTGAGGTGAGCTTCGTAGTCATTCATGCGGGAGTAGCCTTTGGAGCAGAGCTGGCAATAGAAAGACTTCTGTGCCTCGCGTGCCGATGCGGTCTGCGCCGATGGCAGCGTTAGATGTCGCTGGCGACGGTCAGTAAGAGAACAACTGTTAAAGAAAACGATCTTACCGGCGGCATGTTTGCGTGTTGTTGGTCCCGGATTGGCTAGACTTTGATGTGGTAATGGGGAAATGAAGTATGCGATGGAAAACCTCGTGGTTGTTGTTGTTGTTGTTGTTGTTGTTGTAAGCTGTAACACATTTGATAGAGAAGAGGTTGACAAGTCACCTAAGATCCTGGTAGCTCGGACCCTAACGCAACGCGGCTGGAATCTGATGACTACCTATCGTACGGCCAATCAGAACTCAGCGCGCTTCGCTGACCAGACTCCCGTCTGAGGTGAACGTCATTTCCAGGAGGTTCGGCAGGGGCTTCCAGAACCACTTGCCCCAGAGTCTGGTAAAGCTTCCCCGTCAGCCCGTCTCCAGCACGTTGAGGCGCTAATCCCAACTGGAAAAACTTCCAGTCCCCTGTCACGAGCCCGCCGTCATCTTTCTCTACTCCCCGCCAATATTTCCCTGGTCTTGCGTCCTTCAACAATACTCAGAGATAACGCGCTGGACGTGGTAACACCATGGACTTCGATCAATCTCCTGACCGTCGAGCCTCGCAGGCAAGCTTCTTGTCTCTGCAACAACTCGACCCTTCTCCTATAGAATCTCCGCCAGCAGATGTTGACCGCCGACCCTTGGGGTCACCTCCCCGAGGAAGCGATGACGGATATGAGATGGTAGACGCCGACGATATGGAGAAAGGCTCGTCAACTATCGGGGCCCCTTCAACGGGTGCTCCCGGGCTGAGCGCAAGCGCGAACTTTGCATCACCAGGAGCTGGCCCCGGCCCCATATTCTATCGTAAGGATTTATTCATTCTCGGTAGTGAAGCCAGCCAGCCATACTGATTCTTGCCAGTCATGCGAATCCAGAAGTTCTCAAGTTACGCAATGGGTCTATTTACATCCCTCCATCTTGCCAACGTTTCTCTTATTCCTGCTATTACACGTTCTGTTCCTGGCTCTGAAACATACCTCCTCATGACTCGGGAAATCTACCAGACCTCACTCACGGAGCCTATGTTGGTTGCTTTACCTGTTATAGCCCACATCGGATCAGGAATTGCTCTTCGGTTGTTAAGGAGATCGCAGAATGCCAAGCGTTATGGTGCTGCTACCCCGGGAATGTACGCACTCCACCGTTCACGAACAGAACTCGAGGACCAGAAGAATGCTCGATCTTCTTCTCCATGGCCAGCACTTAGCTATATCTCGATATCCGGTTATGCTTTCACTGTCTTTTTCGCCGCTCATGTCTTCGCCAACCGAGTGCTACCATTGCAGATCGAGGGCGATAGCTCGAACATCGGTCTTGCATATGTTGCACACGGTTTCGCGAGACACCCTGTCACTGCTTGGATTTCCTACGTCGGCCTCCTTGCCACTGGCTGTGGTCATATGATCTGGGGCCAGGCCAAGTGGTTTGGTCTAGCTCCTGGAACAAAAACCATATGGGGTACAAGTACCGTTCCCGCGGAAAAAAAGGCAAGGAAGCAAAGGAGGAGGAGATGGGTCGCACTTCACGGTGCTTCGGTCGCATTCGCTGCGCTATGGGCTATTGGTGGTCTAGGGGTCGTTGCCAGAGGAGGCGTTATGGATGGTTGGATTGGAAAGGTATATGATGATATCTTCTCGGCAGTGGGGTTGTAAAAGGAGAGTTGGTAAAGCATCATCGGAGTTTGGGTCCACTTGCATGGTAGTCATTAAGTCTCTACCTTGGCACGCGTTATGGAAATACCCTGCGTTCATACGTTGGAGAAAGAAGTAGATAGGAATCAGATATCCAGACTGGATCAGTCAAATGGTAAAATTTCACAAGTCATTGGGGTTGATTCTGTCAAACATGAAGCGTTCAAGATCAGACCAACAAAAGAGGTCCGGGAGTACAAAATCTACCCAGGATATGCAATATCTATACAAGGGTGCGTATGGATGAAAGATAATTTCTGCCTCTTTCGACCATCTCAATGATAGTAAGCTCAGTGACATGTCCATAGTTGTTCCATCTCATGGTTATAGGGTAGCCTCATTTGGAAAGCTCCGGTCAACGGCCGGCGACCATTGCCTCCGACATTTCCCTCTCTGTCCCTACCCACCTACAAACTTCAACAACACACATCTGCTCTGGATCTGTTGTTTCCAGCAACACTCCCACAGCTGCACGTAGTTTCTCCTACGTCGCGCGACGAGCGTTCGTGTAAAATGCCGAAGCGCAAGTTCCCATCGGCCAAAGAGAGCTTCAAAGCCCTTTCCAACCAAGATAACGCACAACCTCGGCCATCGAAACGTCTGCGCATTGCGAGTAAACCTTACAACCCGCCCTCTCGTGACATTCTTACCACGATATCTTCCGAACTCCTCCTTCGAGTTCTATCCTTTCTCTCGTCATCCGAGCTTCTCGACATATCCCCTACCTCGCATCGCCTCTATCGCCTTGCCTCAGATTCCCACCTCTGGCGCGAACACTACTATGAGCGATTTGTGCTCCCGCGTGCCCTGCGTATACCGGGATTCCGTTTTGGGGGCGCTGGCGGGACCAAGCTGCAGTACTCTTCGCGAAAAGCTGTATGGGCGGATGGTCGGAAAGGAAGAGCACCCGAGGACGAGGTCATAAGGGAGAGCAGCGAGAGCGAGAGCATTGACTGGAAGAGACAGTATAAGCTACGTCACAACTGGGCTAGAGGAAAATGCGCATTGGAGGAAGTAAACGTGCGAGATGCGCCGGAAGAGAGTGGTGGACGAAAGAGAACATTGGTCAAACTTGTTGAGGGCATCGCTATAACTGCCGATACGAAACATGGACTGCGCGCATGGGATCTTCGCACACGGCGACCGATAGCGCAGCTCAACTTTCTCGACGACAACGAAAGCGAGGGCAGTACGCCAACATCACTGGCAGTCGACGAAAGCGGCCTGGGGGCCGTGGTGGAGATTATAGTGGGATTTGCGGATGGCGATTTCGGACTTTGGCGGTTGGATCTTGACGGAAAAGAACTGACACGGAGGTATCGGCATGAGAAAAGCTGCAATGGGGAACTCGCTGCAGTTGCTTGCGGATATCCCTATGTCTTGACAGCGACGACTGCTGGCTTAATATCGCTCTACTCATTCAACCTACCAGCTGCCAAGACGACGGACGACAGTGCAAACAATCTAAGTAGCGTTGACAAGCCGCTGTTGGGCGGAGTAAAAGGAAACCGGGAGGAGGTTCAAACAGCGACGACGAGCCTGCCGCCTCCCTATCTCCTCACCTCCCTCAAGTCACACACCACTCAGCTGCCACTCGCTCTATCCATACGTCGTATGTCGTCCTCTGTGAGCGCCTCCATCGCATATACCTTCTATGTCCGCAATGGCTGGTGTATCGGCGTTCAAGACCTACTCATAACTCCGTGTTGCGATGGCTCCGGAGTTGACACACTGACCTCTCGCCTTGCTTCAACGCTGCCAATCTCGACCTCAGACGGGGTCGACTCTCCTAGAACTAGTGGGTCACAGTCAGAGCTTACGACACTCTGCTACAGCCACCCATACCTTCTCGCCACTCTTCCCGACAACACGCTCGTTCTATACCTTTGCACATCGACAGCGACATCCTTCTCGCTGTCCCCTGGTATCCGCCTGTGGGGTCATACTTCAGGCATCTCAGATGCTGAGATCACGCCGCGGGGTAAGGCCGTGAGCATTAGCACGCGAGGCGATGAGATACGTGTATGGGAACTGGAGGGCCGTGTTGGAGGTAGCAGCATCGAGGTACGACCTACGAGCAGGCAACCAGCCGATGACGCAGCCAGCCCTGAACATGCGCCGCGGGCCGAGTGGGAGGACCGCAGGAATTGGGTTGGCTTTGACGATGAAATGGTTATTATTCTCAAGGAGGCGCGAGATGGCCGCGAAAGTCTCATGGTCTACGATTTTACATGATTTTGACTGCCTAACGCTGTCATATTAGACTGGCCAAAAACAACATCACTACCGCCCTATTTGGGCGACACGCAATAGACATCCGCGTCGCGACTTTGCCAACATTGGTAATCGCCGCTGCATCCAGGCTACGCCACGCCACAGCGGAAGAGACCCGGGCATCCGTGGCATGTTGAGAATCGCGGCGCTCTGGAACTGACACCATCCGAGAATATAGGCAGAGCCTCGCTAATAGTCCCAAAGCCACTGTGGCAGACTAGTTGTTTTCAGCCGAATCGTGAGCATTGAGGCTGTATGACTGAGAAGCTCCAACAAGCCTTGCTTATGCAAAAGCAAACACACACTTGGAACAGTAGCTTGTTGCAAGCAAGATTCAGCGTATATCTATTCGGTCTAGAGGTGAATTCCGACAATTGAAAGCTTAAGCGCTTAGTCCTTGGAAGAAACTCTAAGCGGCATTCCCGCGAATGTATCGCCTACGATCGCGGCATCATCAGGCACTTCCCCTTGATTAGCTGAAGCTTATCGAGTTACGTGAAAAGCCAATTCAGGATCAGGGCAACGCAGAGACATACAAATCAGGTCGTACACAAGCTGTATTTCTGTCAGAGGGTGGCTTTAAGAGTCCAAACTTTCTTGGCCGTATTATTCCAAGTCCTGAGGCCTTCTAACCTGGAATGACTTGTCAAAAAGTTTGTGGTAGTGATTAATCCGACACCGCAAATAAACTCCCTGCTTAAAGGGGGGATCCTCCAGGCTCCGTGTTTCTGAAACAACACACGCTGATTCCATGACGCGCCAGAAGTTTACTGAGAGCTTCAGCGAAATTGGCAATGTATATCATGTAATGCATTGTATGGCTCCACGGCATGAAACAAAACCAAGGTGGTACTGACAGCGCATCAGAGAGGAGACGCGGAAATAGACGAGAGCTGTGCTCTCAATCGCATGTTGTCAATTCATACTGTAGGCGCATTAGGTACATAGGCATAGATCCATTGGATCACTTGCGCCCAAGCAGATGCTGACACACCAGGTTGCTGAAACGATCTAGCATTGAGTATGGTAGTCTGCCCACGTATCAGCTACGTCAATTGCATCCTGCTTGTATTGGTGAGAAAGCGCCACAGATGTTGTGCCATTGTTTGTCATGACAGCCTTGTTCTGCCTTGCCTCCCTGATCCTACATGCGCCTCATTTGAGTGCCTTGAATTCTCACCGACGTTTATTCCCAGGTAGTGAGCTAAACAGTGGAAGACAGCAGGCGCCAAAAGACAAAGCATATGGCGCCATCACGTAGTGCTGATTTACCGTGATATAACTCGAATTCGCGCGTTGCCGTTGTTTGTAACCGTCTTGAAAAAGACCCCCACTACCCGCGAGGGGTTCGACTTTCACATGGCAGCAACAGAGGGGCCTTTTTCTCTGTCGAGTCAAGTCTAGGAACAAGACTCAGATGATGAACAGTGGGACCATCTGTTATGGAGACTTGTTGTGCTATGGCTGTGGGTGATAGTGGGGATGCCTGGGCTACTTTTCAAGCGGAGACTGTCAACCCTGGGTGAGGGAGTGGGTTTATCACGGATCTTGATATGCGCAGTTAAGTTGTCATTGAATGCCATTAATCTGGAGAGAAATGTCAGTCACAATTGAGAGATGAAGGCATCCAGCAACATTCCAGTCCATAAGATAAAATAATGTATTGAGACATACCAAGCAAGACTAAATTTGACTCCAATTTGGCGAACTGAATTGAATTTGACAAGACACCCGTGCACGCGGCCCGAATCTACTTTTGCCGCCCAAGAAAGTGATATATCACCCGTGCCTTAGTATGAGATTGGTCGAAACTAAAGACGGCACACTCGTAAAAATAAGTGAAAACGGAGTTAGACGCAAGTGGCAAGTCAAGGACGGTGAGTTGACGGTTGGTGGCTAGGGAGAAGACGGTGGATCATCTCTCACCGTTTCTTTTAGAGTCTGGCTTTCTTAAATGCCGCGTAGGAGAAGAAAACAACCGCTGCAAGACGGGATACAAGTTTCTCATTGCTTGCCGGAGTCAAGGTTAAGTGGACGCCTGAATACCGAGGCAAGGTGAGCAAAGGCAAAACATTCATGGCATTCAATACCGAGAGTGTTGATCAACTTGGAGGTGTCGGGTTGCGATGGGGATGAAACAGAAACGACATATGACTTTTAATGCGATTGTTGGTGACGCCGTACGCGCGCAAAATATGGCAATGCAACTCGGAGTCACACTATAGACACTCCAGTCAAAGCAGCCATCTCAATTGTTGAAAAAGTGAGGCATAATATCTCAATTGTTGATGCCAATTGAGTCAAATTAACCCCTCCATCGCGGGGTTGCGCGTCAAAAATCATGGAAGCGAACCACTGATGCACTGGAAGCCCAGCACTAAAGTCCCTTGAGTCTAGAGGGGTTCATCCACTAACGCACCCGTCAAAGACTGGCCCCTCCGACGAACCTTTTGGATGACGTCTTTTGGCTATGCTTTGACGGACCCTTGACATGGTCTAGATCGCGTTGGATCCCAGCTGCAACTGCAACGCGGCCATCTTCCTTGGTTTGTTGCATCCATTATTGTTCTGTTCTTTGTCAGTAGGGGATCATAATGGGCAAAAGACGTTGACCGCCCTTGCATTCGACCTCATTTGACTTCACCGTCGCACAACCCGAAGTCCTTGGCGCCTCCGACCCCGTCCCGTCGGTCACCAGCATTAGTTGATTCATTTGACACTGAGACAGTGCTGATGACTTGCTTGACGCGAAGACGCTTTGGGCCCCCCCGAACGATCCAGGAAGCTGGATACGACCTCTCCCTATCTCCGATCCTGCCATGCGATGCGGTGCGGGTATTAGTCTTGGGGGTGTCTAACATTGCTTTTTCTCTTTGCTTGGACGTGCTCAGAGTCTCATGTCTCACGTCTCAGACCCTCACAAGTTCGTTACCCACTGCACTGTCTCAGACCAAAGCGGTCAAGTGACATATGGTAGCAGCAAGATAGGACTGGTGACGCCTCACGGAACATCTCGTGAGCCTCCAACAGCCAGCCTCTAAACAAAGGGGCACCCTTTCGTCGAGCCTGTCACGGCTTATGACCGCCCTCTTGCGTGAGCCTCGAGAACCACCACCACAGACGGACATATCAGCTACGGCCGATCAGGAAGACGGAGTGGATGGAACGGGGGATACACGCGCCGAGCGGGCCGTTTCACAACCATAGCATTGGAAGCGCCGTAAACCGTCGTCCCGATTCTGGCACCAGCCGCCAGCCTTTACAGATGGTGATGGAGGGGTACGGGCACTGCCCGTCACTTTACGTTGCTTGTGGTAAGGCGTGTCTTGTATTTGGCCCCTACTCATGTCCATCATTGATAACCTGCGTCTCTTATCGGAGGAGAAGATAAGCCAATGCCCCCATTGTTCATCATGTGCTCTCACTACTGCTCACCTGCCAAAACGCTGGCTGACGATCTAAAGAGAATGGTGGGGAAACCTGGTCAGTATCACCTGTAACTCCGCCATCTTGCAACCAAATTCTGGGGAATGCCTTTACGACCGATAAGCCCTCGATAGCGGGTATCAGTTGTCCGCCATGCTTGTGTCTGTTTAACAAGTACGGGAAAAGTAGGTGTGCGATAGCACTTCCTCACCTCTTTAGCAGCAACACGAAATCAAGTTCGCGGACAACCTAAGCAACCCGGTGTGCTTGTCCCACCTCAGTAGTGATTATTCGACTGGCTGCGCGGCTTCAATCCCCCGTTGTTTGCTGATACGATCGTATTGCGATTTGGACTCAATTGCTATCCTGCGTCTTCCTAGAAATTTCCCAATGCTGACTGCTTCTTCGGCTGAACCGGAAATTCAACTCATCATTGACCCAGACCTTAGGGCACCATAACAATTGAGAGGACAGAAATGTTAAGACAAGCTTAGGTCTAAAGTTAGTGAAGGTTAACCTGGTTTCTTTTCCCTCGACCCAGACGGTCAAGTCTTGAGAGCTGTCGTCGCACATTGGCGGAAATGGCAGATCTCTTTTAGAATGAGTAAACGCACCTTCATGGCCTTTACAACGAACGCGAAGACAATAACCTCATGGCATCAACAGATTATGACGGTGGAATTTCTGAGCAAATGCCATCATTCCATCCACATCTAACTCAATCCATTGTTTAACGTCAATGGTCACCAATCAACAAACCTTCCAGAAGCCAAAAGGTACTAGGACCCCAAACTCCCCATAGATAGGCCGCTCTACTGTCGGTCATTATCATTAACCTCAGCCACTCCCCCTGGTGCATCTTTTAGAATGCGCCCCCATCCATGCCCAGACGCTAGGTCAAGCACGACTTGGGCCCAGTCTTGTTTTGGCTTCATAGCCTCTCTAGTCTGCTTCTCTGGAAGACCTAAGCCTGTTCCTCCATACCCTGTGACTCATCCTGAATCGGTGTGGGGGATAAGGGACCCAGAACGTATGTCTACCGTATCGGACCAGTATATACATTGAATCGTCCGAAGTGATAGTCCTTGACGAAAACCACCTCGGCATTTTACTCCAATGTTCTGAGAGAAACAAAAGGACAAGTTGAGTGATTGGTAGTCATACTTACTTACTACGTACAGCGCTGTAGCGATGGGGATAATCATGATGTGAGACCGCCCATCAGACAGGTCTGATATGGAGCGCCGTGAAAATAATGCCGCTAGGACATTGAACGAGTGCAACAAGTGAGTGACATATACCACCTCATTGTTTGTTAAGTCGCCGGCCACTGTTCACGAGTAATACACGACCGAATAATTGCCTGCAGCACTTTCCAATGAACGATCAGTAGCAACCATGGATCTGATGGAAACGTGGATTGATAGTAGAAGAAATGTAAGCATCAATTGTACCGTTATGCCATGCCGGCAGTGCAGTTGATCGCTCGTGAATTTCGTCAGAGGATCCAGGCTGCTCTGGGAGCTAGGGAGCAATCTTCAGGGCCCTTAAGAGCCGAAACAAAGGGCCTAGAAATGGGAGTCCAGAAGCAGTAACGATTGGCAAGATGCAGAGTGCAAAGCGGGGAGCCACGAGAGTTGAAACAATGGCGATCTTGTGAAGGTTGGTGAATTGGGCGTATACATCCCTGAAAATCCACAAATGCAAATGCAGACGACTGGAAATCGAAGGTATGTATGCACATCAATCCGGAGGGTATCACTTGGCTGGCGACCGTACTTCAGTGATGGGAGGACGATGGGCTGAGGCAATGCGGTTCTGAGTGTTGCCTCTCCAATGTAGTCTGCCAGACCACAGGCCGCGATAACCTACCGGTGAGATAACGACATGTTGCTAGCAATGAGTAGCAGCCAGCGGGAATCAGAGAGTTGGCGCTCAGCATTCCTGGTTAATCAGGCGTTGGGCAGCGAGGGTGAGAAGGGCTGATTCAAGACATGAACCGTCACACGCAGAAACCACACGCCCCTCAGACTAGGCGTTTTATACCGTCGAGATCGGGATTTGCCCTGGAAGAGAAAAGAAAGAGGGGTAGCAAGATCAGATTGGCCTTGTAATGGGAAGAAGTGCAGGTGAATACGGCGACTGAGCAAGTGCCTAAGTAGGCAAGCGGATTTAGAGAGGAGCTGGTGCACCTACAGTAGCTGGAAATAATCGGTGATGGTGTCGCGATGACTCTCGTGTGATCTTCCAAAGTTCAGATGGCATCATGATCGTCGCGATAAAGCATGTGTTTAATGTAGGGACGCGCATCTGCCGCTGAACAAACGCAGCCCAGATCTCCTGCCCGAAGGCTTCTGTAGGAACAGGAAGCCGAGCCATACCATGCTTGGGACTAGCTGGGCTTGGAAGATTTGGTGCCGGGTCTCGTGGACGTTGCCCGTCCTAACCAAGCCACACAGCGCTTTTGCGGACGTGATTGATGGGTCAATAGCCAAGTGGGATGCGTACCTACATGTTGCATACCAAGGCCACAATGGCGTACGAACTCTCAGCATCACCACTTCCTTGGTCACTAATGACTGCCAGCCAGCCTTATGCTCCCAGACCATGAATTGTGACGAGGCGGACAAACCAGAGTGAGAACCACAGTGTTTCGCCTGCATACAGTATACACCACCAGCGGTAGGCATAAGTTGTTGAGCAATTGCAAATTATGGCAGCATGCTCTCAAGGCAGATTGATTACTGTAACCTAGAACCGTCAGATGAGATAGTCGCTTGCTTCCTTGCGACATTGGACAATTAAACCCGTGGGGCCAAGGGACCTGATCTACGTCCCGTCACCTCGCCTCACCGTCCGTAACGTGGTTCTTTGGCTTGGTTCCGTTTATCGAGCTTGGATGCTGGAACCAATTTTGTCGGTCAACGTTCACAATCGAGTTGCTTTTGGCTTCCAGTCTGCTTCGTCGTTCTCCACTCACACTGCTCGGGTTTGAGATTCCTTGTGTGAATTGACTTCATGATCCAATTCCTTGTTAAATGCCAGGCGTGGGAAACTCTAGGATCAAGCTGAGTGAGAATTACCAATTGCAAAAAACAAGCTCTCGCCCGCAGATTGGACAATGGCATGAGTCAGAACGACCATCGATGCAACAAGAAATGGTTTGCAATTGAGAGCTTACTTGGTGAGATACCAGATAGAATAGAAGCCACACCCCCGTGATTCAGTTTCTAGACCTGGGGGATATTTTGGGAAGGAAGGGTCAGCCCGTCCCCGTCACCGTCACCATCGGTCAAGGCAGGTACTTGAGTTTCAGACCCCTCCCGTGGCTCAAGAATGGTCCCTGATGACTTGAGCGCGATCGCACATGACTTTCTTGCGCGCCGATGATGGGGAATTATGAACATGAACAAGATTGTTGGTGAGGCCAATGGGTAGACTTTTTCTTCAATTCTCACAGAGAGTTTGACTATATGTATCTGGAAGTTACTCGAGTAAACTTTGACATTGTATGACTGTTTGTGTCAGAACCTTGCGCTCAGTAAAGATCAATGTATGTGTATAGAGGCCTTTTCTGGACCCAATCTTCCATGGCTTTGAGAGGAATGAGTTGTGAGCCAGTCGAGCCCTGTAAACTTGAGCCAAAGGTGAAAAGAGGCTGCTAGAACGATAGGTATATTGGGCGATTGAAAAGCAATTCAGGCATTGATGAGAGCCATTGATTGAAAAGACTCTGGCTTTGAGGGGGCGTGTTTTTGGTAACTATCGCATCGTTGCATTGTCACATTTCATTGTGGCTACGCTAAATTCACGCCACTTTTACGGCGCACACGTCCAAGTGATCTCCCACTCCCTTCCCTGATACCCTCCTTCCCGTCTGTCTAACTGCTCCGTCCACAGGATGTCTGGGTGTCTGAGTGAGTGTGTGGACTGTGGGAGCAATTGATGGAGAGGCTCTTGGTGTATTGTGCTAGCAGCAATCCAATTCATATCAATCGTGGCACGCGCCTTTCATGTGCTATTTTCTTTCTTGTTCCTCACTCTTTTGTTTCCTCCTCATTCAATTTACTTTATGGCTCTTGCAACATCGCACGACCTTCGCGGCTGTTTAATGGACCCTTGATATCCTCTTGTCCCCGCTGCAACACTTTAGCTACGCATTGTCCTAAGAATCAATCGACATCTCGTTCCACTGGCCCCCACAAGCGTCCCTCTGCTGCTTGTGCTTGTTAGCAAATCAATCAGTCAAACTGCCCATCAACATTCGAGCGCACTGTCATCTCTGTGGTTCCAGCTCCCTAAGCGTGGTTCCAGAAGGTCCCTTAACTCCGCTTGAACTCACTGGAAGCGCAATTGCGACCCAATCTATTTCCCAATAGGATATCCGTTGGGAAACAGTTCGTCATCGCTTCTAGTGCTTGTAAAGCTGACTCCTTTTCTTTACTCTTACGTTTGCCTCCGGTTCTTACTTTCACCCTCATACTTCATCTGCGACCACGGTATTGCTTCGCATAGAACTTAAAGCATATACTTCGTCCTCAGTCACGCATTCAAAGCATAACCAGTGTCATTGACTCCAACGCCATTGTTGCCCATACTCTATTGCCTCGTGTGTCAGCTCTCAGGCGCACACGCGCGCAAATTACCCTTTCACTGATATATAACCCACTGCAAACATCTTGTCCTGTTTTTGACCTCTCTCCTCCATCCATTGCTTTTCTCCTGGCCAGTTCAAACAACTGCACACTCATCACTCACTCTGGAAACCATCAGACCCTCGCCTAGAACCCTTATCCACGTTTGCACACTCATCGACAATTTGGTACGGGTTTATGCTCTATCATCCCGTCTCATCAGGCTATCAACTCTCGAAATCGCTAGATCGCGGTCAAAATAGTCGCCCAGCAGATAATCTCGAGAGTCCTACGCTACGACTCCTCACATCTTACTCACTAAGAGCAACTAGGAGGGTCTCTCCAAACACACACCCCTCCTTTGTTAACTCCGCCCTCACCCCCCTCCAGTTTCGCCGCCCCGTTGCTGCCTACTCAGGTCTAGGCGCCTGTCCAGTCACTGACAGCGCACTTACATTGCATACACTTTGGGCATACGCAAACAAAGTCGACAAGACTCATACTCCGGCGGCTTATTCAGGCTTTTTGTCTCGACCTATTAATTGCGAGTCCGCCGCCCTTTTTATTCCTAAAAAGGTCTCAAACAACGGCTTCGCCACTCTCTCCACGTCACAGTCATCCAGAGTGACTGCACCGCGTGGCTGACAAACCATATTCTGCATTTATCTGCACTACATTATGCAATCTTCTACCACGTTCGACAAGAGCATTCCGTCAAACGAATTGACTCAATCCCCTCCATCTTCTTCTCCCTCATCAAGCCCCTCGTTTTCTTCTATCAAACATCTCCCATTGTCAAACACACACAACAGAGCAATGGCGGCCAATTCTCAGAATGCGCAAACGACCAGCGCAATGGGTCCTCCTGCGCATCCTGCTTCAAAGAAGTTCGACATTCACAACTTGATGTCACCTCCTGATCAAGTCCACGATAGCTTCGCTCACAGCCATCGCCAATTCATCAATTCAAAGCCTTCCTCCGCGATCAACGACTCCCAGAATCACCCACTACCTATGTCGCCTCCAGTTTCGCCTTACAACAGCCTAATGTCTAACACCGAGTTGCCAACTACACACTTAACTCCGATCAAGGACCCTGTTCTCTACCCTACCGATGAGATCGTTTCCAGCCCGGCACAGACACCTTTGTTTGCTCCTCTTGAGGACGAAGACCATGGTCGCATCATTGACGACCACATCCGTGACCGTCACAACACGGCTTTTGCTGCGATCTCGCCCCCGAAGCGCAAGGACTATGAGCTCATGCTTTCGTTCCAGTCGCAAGTCTATAAGTGCTACTCGGCTAATCCCAGAGGATGGCTCAGGCAGGAACGGGCTTTCCTTGAGGCGGATCGAAAAGCCAATGGTAAGAAATTCCACAGTATCTTGCCCGCCAAGTCCCCAAAGACACCTCGGCCTCGTGGCGATCGGGTACAGAAGCCACAACCTGCCCCACGACCAATTCGTACCCACCCTGTCGCCAGTACCGGCACCAGCGTGCGATCGGCTCATCGTGTTAGTGCTACTCCTGAGCCATCTCGCCGCGCCGTTGCTGCCAACCGGGAAGATAAGGATTTTAACTCGCTGCCTGATTGGTGTCCTCCCCTGAACTCACTTCCCAACCGGCCCAACAGCCTCAAGGTGGATTGGAAGGGACAGCCGGTCGACCTCAGCAAGGATCCTCATGTGGCGCTTCTTCACCCTGATGAAGTTTCACTGGCCAGCTGCCTGCGACTGGACTGTGCGACCTACTTAACAAGCAAGAGGCGCATCTTTGAACGGAGAGTGGTGTGTTTACGCAACAATAAGGAGTTCCGCAAGACAGACGCCCAGCAGGCCTGCAAAATTGATGTCAACAAGGCCTCCAAGCTGTGGACTGCCTTTGACAAGGTCGGCTGGCTTGATGCCCAGTGGGTGCGAAAGCATCTGTAAGGGCAACCAGACACGACGACTGCATCTCACTTTTCATTACGCATTACGACATGTCTATTCTCATAGCATTGCTTTCCGGAATAAGGCTACTTCTATTGACTCAGCTGCATGACACCGTCCAATTTGGAGGTTCTTTTCTTTCGCTGGAATGGCAAGACTTTATTGCCTTCTATTCGGTTCTGTTCTTCGAGAGGCTCGATTCTTATGTCAACATTTGTTTCCCTGTGAGAGCTTATGCTTGTTCACCAGCGTTGCTTCTAATTTCATTACTACTTATTACCCCCGCCTATGTACAACGATACATGGCATCATTCGGCATCACGGCACAGTTCTAGGACGATACACCAAAGCATTAGGGATTCCTATCATGATACCCGGAGTGCGATATACACCTGACCCCTTCGCGATCACGTCACACCACTCCACACTTTCTCATTGTCATCGGATTTCATTTGTCTGCCTCACCCCTCCCAAGTCATGTTTTTTTTCTCTCGAGATTGTCAGGGTGAGGGCTTAGGCATAAGGAGGCTACATGCATGTACGGCGTTTTTGTTTTTGTATGGTTCTTCCACCAGATTGTGATGGAAGCAATATCTCCGTAGCCTATCGCCTATCGGTGGAATCAGAGGCAGAGGTATAACCACTTGGCCTCGGGCATCGGGTGGGCTGCGCTATTGTCCAGAAGCAAGTTGTTATAGATGAAATATGGACATTCCTCTTCTACCACTTGTTCCAAAGTGATGCGCTCATGTGCAATGTCTCTGAGCAATTGAATGACTTGTGGGCGAACCCTAAAGAGACAAGACCAACTGGCTGGCTAGCCCTTGTCTCAATCTTGGATCCTGGATGCATGTAGGGTCCTTGGTAAAGAAAAAATCCTCTCAGCCCTACACTACCTGGGGGCTGGTCGCTTCCTCTAGAGGTTAAGCGTGTGCCATATTTCTGGGTGTGGAAATGTCTGATAAATATGCGGAACAGCGGGCGAAGCCGCCGTTGCAGCGGGGATCGCTTCAAGGCAGGTACCTCTTCAGACCATCTTCAGTGGACGGGTACATGGTTGGGGAGGGGGGGAGTGTCCTGGAAAAGGGAAGAGCACCAGGGATACGGTGAGAGGGCGTTTCCGAGGTGGAGTCTGGGAACGGGAGCTTATCGAGTGGAGAAGGTAGAGAAGGAAAGAAGAAGTGTGGCGTTGTGGCTTATGATGAAAAAGTGAAGCATCAAGCATACGTTTATTGGTGATTTGGTGGAAGGTTTTTGTGTCAGGGAAGATATTGCGACGTAGGTGGGATTGAAAAACGAGGATGTAATACACATGGTTGGCCTCCATAGCCAAGATGGGCTATAGATAGAGAATTGTAATTTGAGGGACGATAATTGTAAGTTTAGAGTAATCTTCGAGAAGCAATGCTGTCGACATAGATAACATATGGCTATAGGTTATGACATGAGGAAAAGTGATCTGAAAGCTCTGGTTCAAGTCGCGGTTGCGTCTAATATGGTCCGTTAGCTAACAAGTCAAACTCTCATAAGCTGAGCAAAAGTGCCCGTGAAGCTGGCCTTTTTCTTTACATGATTTATATTTCCAGTCACAGTTTGTCAAGTTTGAAGACGGCTTGTAGTATCATATTTACAATGTTATATCATGGTGTTGATCTCATTATGTCATCTCGCTATAATAATTACGATATTTTACTCTCATTCCATCTGCTTACTGGCCAGCGGCAATGGTGTAGCCTCCGTCAACAGCGACGGTTTGTCCAACCAAGTACTGGTTTGTAGCAAAGAATAGCACGGTAGCAGCCATGTCTTGATCCTTGCCAGCCCGTCCAGCGGGAACCTTCTCGGCGTACTTCTCCTTAGGGATGAAGCTCTTCTGGTTCTCGTCACTGCCGTCGGTGGTCATCTCAGAGGGGAAAACACCGGGGGCAATGCTATTGACGCGAATCTTGAGCTTGTTGCTGACGATCTCAGCGGCTAGCATGCGTGTGAGGTGAACAGCAGCGGCCTTGGAGGCGTTGTAAGCAAAGTGGTGCTGAGACTTCTGGATCAAACCGCTGATAGAGCTGATGTTGATGACGGTTGAGCTCCAGCCTTGATGCTTCTCACTGCTCTTCTGTAGGAGAGGCAAGAAAGCCGCAGTTGTGAAGTAAAGACCAGTGACGTTTGTGTTGTAAGTGCTGTTCCAGTCCTCGAAAGTAGCATCCTTGCTCTCGAAGAGGTTTTGGCGCATCTCCTGTGCAGAATCGGCCTCGACCTGGAAAGAGTTGCTTGAGACACCGGCATTGTTGACAAGAATACACAAGCAGTTCTCTCTAGACGAGTACTCCTCGTAGAGCTTCTGGACGCCCTCCTTGTTGCCAATGTCGGCCTGGATGGGAATGATCTCGCCGGCAATGTCCTTGCCGTATGTCTCGACGACACGATCGAGCTTCTCCTTTGTGCGACCGGTGATGTAGACCTTTGCTCCGTTGACTGCGAGAGCCTGGGTAGCCATGAGACCGATGCCGGAGCCACCACCTGATCATTGTTAGTCGAAAGATTCTCAAGAAAAGTTGAGTTACACATACCCGTCACGAGAGCAACCTTGCCCGAGAGATCGAACAGAGAATCGCGAGAAAAGTTTCGCTGCTCTCCGCCGCTGGCTGGTTGTGTGCCTGACATCTTGAATTTAGTGTTTCGAAAGTCTCTTGAGATGCTCGATTGAAAGGTTCGAAGTTGGGTTGTAGTGGTGATGCAAAAACTCTTGGGGAAGGAGTTTGTTATTCGAAGAGTGGGTGCAAGAATGCTTTTGGACTTGGGAGAACGAACAGTCTGAAGAAACTGCTTGGACATGATTCTTATATTGATTCTAATTTTTAGAAGACGTAAAAAGAGGGGTCATTACACAACAAAATGGAAGCTGCAGTGACAAGAACTGGCAGGGCAAGAGCCTCAACCAATGTCATCTTATGCCCTTCCCCAAGCCCTTCAAGGTGCACCAATGACGAGCTCATGGTTCTAGAATGAGGTCAACGTCTTCCCTGCCGCTGCGGGAACTCAATCCATGACGAAAGATGCGGAGGAAAGTATCCGTCATGGCCAGAAAAGGTATGCCAGGGGAAAGAACAATTGGAGTTGCACATACTTTTTGCACTGCAGAGCTCCCATCATGACGTCGACGTGGAGTCAGCATGATGGATGACCCGTCCTTTCTGCTGGATCATCTCCCTCATCGCGATCTTCAGCGGCTCAGGAGCTGACAAACACAAAGAACCAACACGTTGAGAAAAAGAAAGGAAAAAAATCAATTGGCCAAGCTTACGACTGCTTTGTTGAGGGTTGGTTAGTGGAACTTCCGAACGTTAGGGCTCTGTAGAGTGTCATGACTTCTATTGAAGCTAACTCTAGCTTCGCGACCCACCCAAGCTCTAAATACCGCCAACACCATCACCATCCTACACTGAGGTCCTCGATCAACAGCAGTCGCGTCTGTGTATCCCATAATAATCCTACACTTACATCCGTGGTTGTCTCGTTACACAGACATCAACGGCGTTATACCCAAACCATCAACGCCATTTCATGCATACGTTGCCCTCCTCGTTGTGCATGGTCTATTTAACTTCAATATGTTGCACTGCCTTCTGCCACTTTTGCTCATCAGACCTGGCACAACAGGTTAGCTTACATCAAGGTACCACGGATAGTAATTAACTCACTTGTCAAAGCGCAACAACTTGCCCAGCACTGGTACAAGCTGCGCCCTGAGCTTGGTGTCCTTTTGCTCCAAGAACTGCAGCAAAATTGTCTTGAGATAGACCGTATCCGGGGCTCCAGCTGCTGCTGCTGCTGGCGAGCCATTACTTCCACTCCGTACCGAGTCGAATGAGCTTCGGCTTGAATTGGCAACAAGTTTGGTCTGGGCTGCCTTCAGATCCTTGGACAGCTTCTCGTACCGTTGTCTTGATTCCTCCAGCATTCGTCGCAGTTCAGTTCGCTGCTTCTCCACATCACGAACCTGCTTCTCTGACGCATCCAAAGCCGTACGGAGTTGCGATGCCGTTGTTCGGAGCTCATCTGTCTCAGCCTCGGCCTTCTCTTCTACCGATTCAAGCTCTTCCCGTCGTCGACGCCACTCCTTCTCACGTTGCTCGAGTTCATCTCTTTCATGGGTCAAAGTCTTCACCTCACGCTCCAGGTCCTTGAGCTTTTGCTTCAAGTCCTCCGTCTCGCGTGTCTTGCGTCGTGCAAGAGTACTCGACTCGTCCTCGATTCGATCGCGCTCTTCAACTGCCGCCTCCATTCGTGCCCTCATATCTCGTACCTTGTTGTCCGCACGTTCGTCAACATCAGCCAACAGTCGTCGCATAGTCTCGCCCTCACGAGTGCGTTCTTGAAGCAGTCGCTGAACCTCAGCAAGTTCCTCCTCCAGTGACTCAGCTTGCGACTTGGATTCCTTGAGTTGTACAGACATCTCGGCTGTCTGATCTCGCATGCTACTCAAGAGACCTTGGGCGTTGGTATACTGTTGCGACTTAAAGTCAACCTCTTCCTGTGCTGCAGTCTTCTCCCGCTTCAGCTTGTGCATCTGCTCTTCAAGCTCCTTCACCTTGGGTCGCAATTTACCCAGGTCTTCCTGCACAGTCTTAAGCTCTTGTTCCGCCTTATCCGCCCTGGCAGTCACTTCGGCCTTCTCGGCTTCGGATCTGCGAAGGTCCCTCCCAGACACTCGCTGAGCATCCTCGAGACGAAGTTTAGCATTTGTCTCGACTGTCAACTTCTCTTGTAAGCCTTTGATCTCGGTTTCGCGATCAGATGATAGCTTTTGAGCGCGTTCTACATCTCGCTTCAGGTCCTTCTCTCGCTTCTCCATGTCCTTAAGCTCCTTGGTCTTAGTAGCGAGCTCCTCCTTCGTAGTCTTTAGTGCGGCAGACTCCTGGCGTAAGCTCTTGAGCTCAGGCTGGGCCTTTTGTAGCACCTCGCGTAGTTCTGTAAGATCCTTGAATCGGTTCTGGGCCAGTTGCTGCGCAGCACCCAAATCAGCTTGTAGGGTAGACGTCTGCTCCTTGAGATCGTCGTACTCCGTCTTCAGAGAGTCCATATCGCCTTGTAATTTGGAGCTAGCTTCAGTATCAGAAGCGGACGAGCTGATCTTCTTTTCCAGATCAGTGATCTGGGTCTTGAGCTCAAGCTTCTCAGCCTCGAGTTCCTTGATCTTGTCTTTGGCCTCCACATGATCCTGACCGATTGCAAGTAGGTTCTCTTGTAGTGACTCAATCTCATCGCGCAAATCCTCCTCTGTCTTCCGCCTGTTGCTGAGGCGTTCAATTTGAGTGTCCTTTTCAGCAACTTCCTCCTTAAGCTTGGTAATCTCAGCCTCTAGCTCGGCGTTCCCAGCCGTTTCAGCTGGAGTCGCAGGCTCGGGGGTATCTGTAATAGCCTCCACTGCTGGAGCTGGAGTGGGAGCTGCCGCACCACCCTTGCCCTTGCCCTTCTTCTTATTCTTCTTTTTGTTACCGCCGCCGCCCGCTGCCGGTGTAGACGCAGCTGCAGGTTGCGAAGCTACAGGAGCTGGTGTCGTGACGGACGCGGGTGTTCCAGAACCAGACTTCGACTCAAGTTTCTTGGTCAAGTCATTAATCTGGGTTTGACTCTCAGACGTCTCCTTCTTCAAGTTGTCGATCTGGTTGTTGAGATCGTCGATTAACTTTTTGGAGATGTTTTTTGCGTTCGAAGCCTTGGCAAGCTCTGCATCCAGCTCGCTCGCGCGCTTGTCTGATGAAGCAAGCGAGACTTCCAGCTCGTCGACCTTGGTTGCATGCTTGTTCTTATCCTCCTCGAGCTGTTTGAGTTGGTCTCGTGCCTCATTTAACCGTTGGTTGAGGGACTCAATCTCCTTGGTGCGCTCGTCAAGCAGGGTCTGTAGTGAATCCTTGGTAGCAACAGCATCGCGAGACTCGCTTAGTTCCCGAGTCGCATTCTCCAAATTCTCGACTAGGCCGGCGCTGTTCTCCTTTACAGTGGTGAGTTCCTTTTGGAGACTGTCTACTTCGGACTTCAGCTTTTCAATCTCTTCAGACTGGGATGTGATGTCGGCCTGAAGCTGGGGGGCTTCGTTATCATATGAGAAGAAGTCCTCGTTTGACTCCTTTGCTTCAGCAACCTCAGATAGAGACTTTTGTGCCTTGAACTTGGGCGAGAACATGCCCATAACGGAGGAAACCGGAGATTTGGACTTCTCGGGGAGTTCTGGAGGAGTATCTTCGTCCTTGGCGTTCTGGGCGTCTTTGGAGGCTTCCGATTCCTCAGTCTTTGGCGAAGCAGAATCGCCCGACTTCAAGGCCACCAGCTCTTCCTCTAATTTTTTGGCCTTCTCCTCGACTGCGTTATGCTTCTTCTGGATTTCATCCTTGTCTGTAGACACCTTCTTGAGCTCCTGCATGACCATGTCACTTCGAAGGTTCAGCTGGTTGAGATACTCGACAAGGGCTTCCGGGTCGCTGATGGAAGTCAAAGGAGTGTTTTCTCGGAGTGCTTTCTCGAATGGCTCGATTGCTGTGGCGCGCCTATGAGCCACGCGGTAAGATCGAAGCAGCTCTGTACAGACAAATCAGTTGCGTTTCTTCTTACATGCGCATTTGGAGATTTTGACTCACCAGGATAGGTCGCCTCGAGCTTTTCCAGTTTGCGTAGCTTTTGGCGAATTTCTGGGCTCAATTCCTTTGGTTTCGTCGCCTCTGGCTTAGTCGCTAGAGCGGCAGTTGCACCGTCCTGGGCCTTCCCCGAACCAGATTCGTCCTTTGAATCTTGAGTCTCCAAAACCTTCTCATCCGATGCTCGGTTTCGGACGGTGGCATCGTCAGCCTTTGTCTCGTCGGCTGTGTGAGGAGGTAACGGGGTAGTAGCTCGGCTCGGTTCATCGCTGTCGTCGATCACAAAAGCGGCTTCAAAAACGGCAGGGTCGGGGTTCGGAGTGTCGCCTGTATCGGAAGCTTGCTTTCTGGACTTTGCGCGCTGGCCAGGAGTGCCATCGCCTTTGCGCGACGATGTCGAGGCAGTTCTTGACGGAGTTCTCGCTGGCGTAGTTGACTGTTGACGAGCCTGTTCCTCGGCAATAGTCCGATCAATGGCACCTTTCAATCGCTAGTAGCATGTAAGTTGTCGTTCAAGATGGTCTTCGCGGTAGGACTGACTTGGAACATGATAGCGCCCTTGGGTCAAAGACCAACGTCTTGATGGGCCAAGGGACGCGCGTAATTCGGATAAACAAGTGAATCCCAGTAGTAATAATTGCAAAGACAGAAATGAAAGTACAAAGGAGCGATATAAGGAGAGTAGTAGGCACCTCAACAAAACGCCCTCATGACGATGCGAGATTGTTGGCAGTCAAGCTGACGAAAGGAGTCGCAGGGTCTAAATGGACAGAGTTACAGCACTTGCCATGAGAGACCCGCCTAAATTTCTGGGGAAGGATTGTGGCTGCAACTGTGGCACACCTAATTTCACGTGTCCATATACAGGTTAAGCGCTTTCGAGCAATTCTTGTATAAGTGTTTACGATTCATCAAACTGATATCTATGGATATCAGCTATTTTGTTGTGTATGTTGAGATGCGGTACGGGTCCCCATGCATTTTATCTGTAGGGTGTGGCTTGTTGCCAATTGAGTTAACTGGCGAGGTCGAACATCATGTAAATTGTTGTTTAACATCTGCTATGCTGAATTACCAACGGCTAAATCCTCTTTACACTTCCAAGCTCAGTGCCCCTCAAGTGATAGTCAGATGTGTCATGGTATTGTTGTCGGTAGTTCTGTGCCATATAGTAAGCTGTTGGTCAACTTGGGGTTCAAACATGCTGCAAGGAGTCTCTAGGAGGCATTCCCGTTGTTGTTGTTTTTCACTCACCAGCCTCTACATGTGTTCCAAGCAAGATAGCCCCATGTGCTTTACGTAGCGTGTACAGGTAAATTACATCTCTTTGCGCAGTACGTACATAGAGGAGACCTTGCAGGAGCTCAAACTTGGAATTCCATTTTTGGCACCAGTGGAGCCAGCAGAGTACAGCTGCCCTCCCTGTCCATCCCTGCCTCTAGGCTCCCTAGACTGCCCACCTGAGCTGAGCTGGATGAGGTCACAATCTAGACTTCCATACAGCTTCACCCCTACCATTCCTTTACATCACCTCTTTTGTCTATCATTTACTTCTCCAAATTCTCTTCATACCACGGTTTTTTCGCCCAAACTTTGGGCATTCTCTCCCTTCTTTTGTACCTTCCTTCTGTCGTCTTCTCTTTGTGTTCTCTAAAATCCCTTTCCCCCACTGTACTGTTGATCAAAATGGTGGCCTTTTGGCCCTGGGGGGTGCGCTTTCATCTCCGAATGCCTTCGTCGCTAGAGCTAACGTGTTGTCTGTAGGGCGAAGCCTCCTCAACAGCTTCCTTCGAAAAGACCCTCTCCACACTCTCGACCAAAATCACCGACACCCAAGCTTCCCTTGACAAGATCCGCGCCAGCTCCCGCCGAGCTCGTGTTATCTGGACACTTTACCTCAGCTTTGCTTACCTCGTATATGCGATCGTCCTCCTTCTTGTTGTCGGGTATAACAACCTAGGAGCTTTCGAATGGGGCGGTCTTACCGGTGGCCCGATACTGTAAGTCATTCCCAAATCACCGGCCATACGACTCCCGCGCTGACGAGATTATGACAGTATCTACGTAACGCGCACAACCCTTGCTACTTATTATAACTTCCGTGTCGAGAGCCTCAGCGCTCGACTCAAGGTTCATCAACAAGAGCGCGCAAAGACGATCCAGAAACTCAAGGATGCCACCAAATACGATTCTACATTAGAGCTGATCGAGAAGTACGGCGGGGCTGACGGCAAGGGCAAAAAGAAGGAGAATGAACAGAGCGACGACAAGACACCCAATAAGCAGCAACCCGGTGCGCCTATGCAGGGAGTTCCAGGTCGAACACGCATGCCCCCTCCTCCTACAGCCAACATTCAGCGCGCTCATAGCCCTGCTCCAGCCTCAAACCCTTTGGAACCTGGTGCCGAATTTGCTCCCAACGCCGAGTTTTCTGGTCCTCGTCCACCTCCATTTGTTCCTGGCACTCCACAGCCTCATCCACCTCCACCACCGCCGCCGACTGGTTACTCATCCTATTCAAATGGTGTCAACGAATCGCATTGGTACGATCGCATCTTTGACGTTCTTCTTGGCGAGGATGAAACTGCCCCCAAGAATCGGATCATTCTCATTTGTCACTCTTGCCGTCTTGTCAATGGTCAGGCTCCACCTGGAACCAAGTCGCTGGTTGAAGTTGGGAAATGGAAGTGCATGTCATGTGGTGCCCTTAATGGAGAGATTGACGAGGGAAAGCGCATCATGAACGAAGTCCTCGGTGCAGCCCAAGGTGTTGATTCCGAGTCGGACAGTGCTCACGAGCATTTCGCCAGGGATGATAGTGAGCCACCCATGATCGATGTGAGCACCGCGGCAGCTAAGGGAGACAATGATGACGGTCCAGCGGCAAGTGTCAAAAAGCGCAACCGCAAGAGCAGGCAATGAGATGTTTTTGCTATGTATTTCTATATGAGGACCATGGTATTTACTGAATGCGGCAATGGAAATGAGGTTGAGGTCATCTAATAATGTGATGCTTTGGAAGTTACCCTAGACCAACTTGTGCGCGGGGGGTAGAAATTGCTTTGTTGACCCCTTTTCATCATATCAGGATGCGAAGAAGGAAAACCAGGTCCTTCCAGCATGATCCTAATGCCAGATTCACCTTAGTTATATAGACCAGGTTCAAAAATCGAGGCACGAAAACGCTTGCGTGTGATCACGCGAATAGTATCAAAGCTTTTTATCCTGGGAGGAGTTTTCCCATTTTTCGATGCTCATGAATCGTCACCAATACTTTAGCGTCTTTGGAACCCAGTATCGGATTCAAAACTACAGAATATCGTATATGGCTAGGCCTCAACTATCTCTGACATAGATTTCACTCCCCACTCGTGAACATGTCAACAATCTATGCTCTTCACCAGATGCATCACACTTTCCACCCATGTGAAAAACTAAACTATATCGCTGTAAAACATTTCAAGTCTATCATTTTCGGCTATAAGTTCCTGTGACTAATTCCAACAACGCTGCTGTCAAAACTTTCAAGTAATATTGCAAGCCTAACACGTGTATCCCAAAATTCGTCATGTCGTAAACCAAAGTACGCTGAGACATTGGACATACAGTACCCTTCCTTGTCCAAGAGGTGACATCATACGGCTCTCTTGATACATGTCGTGGTCCGGAGAGATGCACAAGTGTAGTACCACAAGTCGTGTGGATCATCAAACAACAAAAAAGACCAGTCGTCCACGTCTTGTGGATGCCTTGGACTGTCGACCTTGGTCCGTTTGTTTCTCTGTGTTAGACATGCCCAAAGCCTCTATAATCCCTTTATCTCTTCCTCACCTCCGTCGCCCAACCGTCGATACCCTCGCCACGGCCTCCAACCTCCAGGCCCTCAATCTTAAGCCCCTTCATGCCAGGCGTATCTTCTAGCCAGTTGTGGCCAGCCATACCACCAGCATTGGCTCGCTTGTCGGGTATCAACTCCAACATTGGAGTTAAGAAGTCTGCAATACGCTTTGCTTCGTCCTCCTTGAAGTGATACTTCTCACGTAGAACATCGGTTAGAGCCCAATGCCGCAGCCGGTGGATGTTTCGCAACTCTCCCTTTCTGTTGAAGATTTCTTGGCTCCATTTACCACTCAGACATAGGGACTTGGGGAATGGCCCAAGGAGCTCAATAATCTGAGCGATGTGATCATCATCCTTACCATACTTGGTACCAGACTGGGGATCAAACAAGTAATCACCGGTAATCAACTCGAATACCTAAAATGCAGATGGTCAGTAGAGTTTCATTAAAGCCAGCCAACGTCGGTCTCGTGAGAAGTTGAAGGATCATACCATAGCTGCCATACTCCATACATCCGTGCTAGCACCCCATTTGGAGCCCAAAATCACTTCGGGCGATCTATATTGTCTTGTTTGAATGTCGTTGGTAAAGTGATGGTTGGTCCAGCAAGCATTGCCCAGATCTGCAATCTTGACGCTGATAACGTCAAAAGCATGCGCATCTTCCGCCTTTCGCTTTTCACCCGTTGAGGCAGAGGGAGAGTTGGATTTGTCGAGAGAGATGCCCGAAACTTCTCGGCTGAGAAGATCGCTTCAATAATGTTGTTAGCGCCGGACGAGATTTCCCGAATGTAGTTTTGGGTGACTTACGCAGATTTTTCTCGTTGCTTTTGAGCATCGTCGGATGGCTTAGGGGATGCCTCTTTAGAGGATTTACCTGTTGACAAAAACGTGTTAGTATCTTTTATGTTGTAAACTAGGACGGGAATAATCTTCAAGCAATTTACCTTCGTTCAAAACACCAGCAAGGCTGGAGTGGGGGTTCGGTGAGGGGAAAAGGTTGTTTTGGTTGAAGCTAGTATTGAGGGGAGATGGGAGTGGTTGACTGCCGGTGATGAGTGTCCTACGACGCCGTCGTCCGTTACGGTTGTTCTCCTTCTCCGCGGCCTCGGGCTTGACGACGCGTTTGACGATCTGTTCAACGTCTCCAATCTCAATGAGTACGTTTTCTGGTTTGAGGTCGGTGTGGATGATGCCGCATTCGCGATGGAGGTAGTCGAGACCCAGAAGAACCTGCTTTGTGATCTGTTTGACGAGGGGCATGGGAATGCCGCGATGGTTCCAGCGCTTGATCAGGCCAAGCAAGTTCTCTCCAAGGACCTCGAACACCATGCATACGTGGGTGCCATGGGGTCCCTTGTGCTCAAACGAGTCTAAAAGACTCACAACATGCTTGCGACCGGGATGATCAGGCTTGGCCTGAACAATCTTATTGAGGAGCTTGATCTCGTCGATAGCGGTCTCGGTGTAGTGTGCGGCGGAACGGACGACCTTGAGAGCGACGTGTTTGCCGTTGGTGTTATCGCGGGACAACCAAACAGTTGAGAAATGACCCCATCCTAGTTTGCGAACAACAGTGTATTTTCCGTCCTTGAACTTCTCACCAACTTGTACTGGGTGGTAACCACCTTTGCAGTAATCCTCAGAATCCTCCTCATCTGCAGTATTTTCGGCGGCGTCTTCGACGGACGAGGATGAGGGGGAGTGAGCCATGGCTGAAAGTTGATGGGTTCTAGAATAGGAAAGACGAGGTCAGTGTTTGCTCAAAAGAGATCGCGAGATGCGGCAAAAATCAGCGCACGTGAAAGATGTGTAGATGATGAAGAAAGATTGAGGCGGGGCCAATGCAATCAGATCAAACACCCACGGTCGCAATATTTGGTGGGAGAGCGACGGCGGCGAAAGAGCTGATGGCCTTGCGCGTGGTGGGGGACCTTTGCCGGATTGGGGTTGGGTGTGGTGAGATGGCGGGGAAGCATCAAAGCATCAAAGCATCAAAGCATCAAAGCATCAAAACATCATCCTCGACGATAACAGTAACGAGTCAAGGTCTTCAGCACAATAAGCCTCAGACACTGAACTTCCAGTGGTGAAGTGGCTGAGCACAGGTACCAACACTAAACTTCAACCAACAAAACATAAATGGGATTGGGAAGTGCAACCTTGATTTGAGAAAGCTCATGGTGTCTTCACATGACGCAGCTTGCGCTGATGACAAGTTGGGTGTCGGGCTTTATTTCTTGATCCCCTTTTGCTCTTCGACTTCAAGAGCACCCGCCCGAGTAGAGAAGACAGGGAGCAAATAGTTGCAACTGAGGGAGCAGGACGCGACAGATAACCTAGTGAGCGGCGTGGCGGGTTATGAGCGGGGGGACGTTGAAGGACAAAGGCCAGAACAAGGATCTGGCGAAGATGACGAAGGTGACAAAAACGTATGTTAGGCTACTATAGCGGTTGTGGTAGATTGCAATGCGAAGCAAAGAACAACACGAAAGGGAAAAGCAGGCGATAGGACAAAATAATATAGAAACAGGCGATGCCAAGTCAAGGGAGATTTGTTGGAGATTGGAGGTCGATTGGGATCGGGGGAATGCCTTGTCTTTGGTTTTGATTTGCTTCTGTTTTTTTTTTCTTTGACTGCTGGGCTCAGCGTCTTTGCGGATCTGCAGTCGCTTGGCTTTCTGTTTTCTAGGGCCCTGCCAGAGACCATGGGATGGCTGGCACGCGGCGCAACGCGGAGCGTCCCGCCCGGCGAATAAAGGGTCTTTGAAGACTCCAAGCTCGATTGTCCAGCTCGCCAAGAGCCCTTCAGGACAGGGAACGTAAATGCAAATGCAGAGTGATGGCTGAAGGGTAGACGATACAGTCAGGTGGTAACATATCAGACAGCCCATGAACACAACATCCATCACCGTCGCCATCACATTCTCATTCTCCTCCACCTTCGCCAGCCAACAGAAGCCCCAAGCACATTCAAATGTGCCACAGGCAAGTGACTACATCACTGACTGCATCACTATCAGGGCAGGCCGAAATCAGGTACAGAGGACCCAGTGATCGATCGAGTGATTCAAGGTTGGTGAATGCCCAAACTTATGGGGTCTTGTCCTCCTATCAAGGCCCAAGCACATGGGTCCCAAGCTCCAAAACAGGAGTGGGCAGAGCCACAGCGAGTGAGTAGTGTCCACACTTGTGTCAATCTGCTTCACCCCTCGCTGTCTTGTGTAGGGTGATGCGATGCCGTGCCATCGAGTTGCTGACCAGCCTTGGATATCTGGATGGCATGAAAACGAGATTTGTTGAAATCCCCATCGACTTTCTTCGATAGACAGGAAAAGAGAAAGGAGAGCGTGGATCTTATCCAGAGTGGTTTTTGATGTTGGTGCGCATGAGGATATCCAGCAACGTCGCATTTTGTAGAGAGAAATCGGACCAAGTTAGAGTTCCTTGGGTGATTGCATGCGAGCCGGGAACCAGCAGTCCCGACGCAAATAACCAAAACAATGTAAAACTGTCGGGGTCCAGAGCCGAGACCGCATCGATCAACAGAGTTGTCATGAAAACAAAGCAGGAGAAAAATGACAAGATGGTTCAGATGCGAATGCGACAAGAGCAACGAGAGAAACAAGGAAACGCAGTCTTATACATACCCAGCAGGCTCTTTTGCACCTTCCATGGTGATAATAGGCTTCAAGTCCTTCTTGCGCTTCTTGGCCGCAAGACTGCTATTGTTGCTGTTGGATCCGTTTGTGTTGGCGTTTGAAGCCTTCTGGGGGTCAGGAGATTCTGTGCCGTTCATTGTGTTTGGCTCCTCAAACCAGTTTGCGCACAACGGTGCAAAATCGATTGTCTAGAACAGGATCGGGGCAGTTTTGGCGTGTATATTGCCAAGTCGTCAATGGCTCGTATCGTAAATTGGTTCGACGGTTTATCGTGATGGAGGATGCGACAAGCGTCCGATTTCTTCAGGCGTCGGTAAGATGTCGAAGTGAAGTGGGGGAAGAGGGGTGCTTGTAAGTGCTCGATCGGTGGACGTCGTAAAGGGACGAATTTCTTTCCCTCTCGCAACAGTGAGTATTGAGGAGACCAAAATCGCTCAGATGTTTGTAGGAAATATCGGACAGTTTCAGGATAGTCGGGGAGATGAGTACGGAAGCAATTGCGGCAGTGGCGTCGCGGTAGATCTTTGCAAGTCGACCCAAAGATGTTGCGCAGTGGCGGCGCTATCTGACTAGGATTAATCAAGCGCAGTGAATTGGGCCGTTGGACTGGTCCCAGTGTGGGCTAGTGAATTATTGTACGGATACTTGGTTGTAATCAGGTTGTAAGTAATGTGAATGATTTGCGACAGGGCACTGGGTGATGACTGTCTTGTAGGTATCGAAACGTCTGAATATTTGGGGGAGAATAAAGAAAGAAGAACAAATTAACAAGACGGAGAGGAGGGGCAGCAAGAGGCCACAAACCGGGTTTGGATTGATGGGAAAGTACAAGGTCAGGTAGAAATCTCGCAAGAGGTACACACAGCACAGATGAACCAACAGGATTTTGAATGCATTCTCTGGATTTCGCGATCCAAAGCCTAACACAATGTGCATGAAACTTGTTCCCTTGGAACCTTTGAAGCAACCAGAATTTGCAGCTATTGGAAGAGCTCTTCTACAGACACATTATGTAGATTTCATCCGAAAACGTACCGAAGCAGACGAACAAGACAGAGCAGAGCATCATTCTATTGTACTGCGCAATAATGGCAACTGTAACAACACCTTGCAAGCGGACTCTGGTGGGATGAGTTAACCCTGGAGAAGCCCAACCTCCGACTGACAAAACAATGACGATATTGGACAAAGCTCATTCTGCCTAGTACCGCACAGAACAAACTTGATATCTTGTCTTCTCACCCCTGCACCTTAGAGCGAAGGATGAATTTGATCGGATGCGTGAAACATTTAGCTTGCAAGGCTTGTGTCACTTGCGAAGAGGCGTTGGAAGACTTGACCGTGGCAGAACGATAAAAACAATCACGCGAAATTCTAATCTAATTGTCGCTTGACTTGTCCAAGTATTTCCGTCCTGCTGTCCGAAGCAGACAGTGCTTCTGGCATCTTGAGGACTTGAACAAGCCTGGCAAGATCCTAGTACATTGGTAAGGAATATATATAACCAACGCTAATCAATCGTTTCCATCTACAACTTAATGATTGACGCCATTTTAGGACCCGGTCGGTCAGTACCTTGCCGACGTGGGGTATTTTCCCTCTGACAGGGCTCTCCAGAATGACTTCTGCAAGGATGCGGCGAGTCTCTTGCAGGTTGGCCATTCTCTTTGGAGAGACATGAAGGTCTTATTCGATTGTGCTAGATATTGACACGCCTGATGTTCCCGCAAAGTAATTACGGTTCGAACCTGCTTTTATAGACTATCCCAACCAGTATATGGAAACGGCACTCTTCTTTCGACTCCAGCCTTGCCAAGCACAAATGTCTTTGACTCAGTACCCGATCTGACGTCACCGTTCTAGGAACTAACCAAGGAACACTTCAGTCGTGAAACCCTATCTCGTGGGGGAAACTTTAGTAAACAATAGGGTTGTTTGACTTGCGTGTTCTAGGATGTTAGTTTGTCGTACAGTGCATGATCTGAATCTGCATCTGGGACGCATTGCTCATGTCTGGGTAGCATAGGTCAACACGAGTTACCGCTTTTTTCACCCAACGTTTCTGTCGTATCAAGGATGCACCAAGGAGGCTTTCATAACCATCAGGTCGATCGTGACACACGTGGCAGTTGTGCATAAAATGTAGCATAAAGCAAAAATTGCAGGATCTTCATTCCCAAGACGATGCTCCAAGAGGCAGTGTACCGAGGCTTCTGCTTATCTTGTGACTATTGAAGTCTCTGAGAGCAATATCAGCCTTACAATTATAGCAACTGATTCCCAACTTCGACGTGTTGAGCACAAGCTTCCTGGAATGGCACGTGGCAGAGGGATCGCTCATATCATGTTGTCATCTGGTATCCCAGGCATGCCGGACGAACCAGACTCAAATTATCTATATGCGAGTCACGAGCCATAACATGTATGTATCAAGTATTTCGCATTAGCCCATCATGGGGGCGCCAATTTTAACAACTTTAAGACTATTGTGCTACGCCCAAAACGCCAAACCAGAACCCGTCTTCAGTGACCATCTACTGTCATATCAACTAATAGCTTACAATCGGTATGCTCGCCGAGATAAGACCCATGTAACAAGTTCCGCCGAACGGCCTTAGTTGGCTCGCTTCTTGTTCTTCTGGGTCATCTTGCGGAATGCCTCCATACCGCCAGCACCCAGGGGACGATGGTTGGAGTTTGAGGCTCCCATGAAGGTGCTCTGGGGGGCGACAGTGTAGCTCGAGGGCAGGTTGACCATACGAGCCGAGTTGTTACCTCGTGAAGGAGCAAGAAGGCGTTCGCGCTCAGCCTCCTTGGCGCTGACTGCAGGACGCTGGGATAAAGTAAACTGCGAGTTTGCTTTTTGGCGTTGTGCTATCTTGGCGGCACTGAACCACAGTTAGTACATAATATTGATGGGAAGTGGCATGGTACATACTCATAATCGTAGTCACGAGTCTCAATCTGTCGCTTCTTGTAATCATCGGTTCTGTTCAGAATGGGTCGACTCCAATCTCTGAGAAGTCGATGAGCAATTCTCTTGATACTAGGCTCGGGCCTCTTGCTTTGAGTATAAAAGATAACCACTTTTCCGATACCACTGCTGAGAAGTGCTTCCTTCTCGATGTTCATCTTGGCAAGAGCGTTGAACATATCACGCTGAATGTTGTACGCTGGGAGGGATCCGTCGTTTAAAGGCTCCAAAAAGAACTTCACGTGCTGTAAGAAGTTCGTATCTGGATCTAAGACAGCATGCTGAACGTTGTTTCGGTTGAGGATAGCGGTGACTTCAGGAAGCAGCTTCAGCTTGTGAAGAGCTGGCTGGCCAGCTTCACGCGCTTGATTATCAGCCTGGCACGCCTGCTCCATCTGCACCTTGAGATCCGCCAGCAAGTCGTCGATCTCGTCTTCCAGGTCCTGCGGATAGCATATTAGTAATGGCCCTGAGGGTGCACAGAGACAGAACCTACAATCTCATCCTTCTTCCTACGCTTGGGGCCGCTTGGCTTTTTGATCGCTGCATCAAGAGCTCGGTCAATGGCCCGCTTTCGCCTTTCCTCTGGTGATAGATGCTCTTCCTTCTCGGGCTCCGGGCTGGTGGCCTTGGAGCGAGGGCGTCGCTCCCCATCACCGGCAGCGCGTCGTGCTCGTCGTGACTTTTTACCACCATCCTCCGCATCGTCCATTTCAACGTCTTCATCTCGATCTCGGCGTTTTTTGTCTCGGCGGCCCTCTCGCGGCTTCTTTGGAGCCTCGCCTTCTGCGCGCTTTCGCTTCGTTGCCTTCAATGTGCGAGCAACGTCTTCGTCGATGTCAACGGGGCGATCTTCGATGTTGGCCGTTTCGGGATCGTAATCCTCAAACTGATCCTCGTCTACCTCGGACAGCGCATCCGAATCACGATCAGAGTCAGCAGCAGCTACAGCATCTTCGTACTCTTGCTCCTGGCCATCATTTACGGGCTCGTTGGCGTGCTCGCCAATGGGAGAATCCCTTTCGGACATGGCGTCGCGTCGTCGACCGTTTTTGGACAGCGATGTTTGAATACGAATTATCCTGGACGTTGATGCGCCTGTGTTATCTTGCGGGAGCCTTTCGATGCAAATTTGATGGTGAAAAGTCGATAGATAGATTAACAACGAAGGTTGAACAATAATGCGTAAACCTTCAACTTTCTTTGTTTGGTTAGAGCCACCACAGGTGCGAGTCGCGACCCCTGCAGCTGACATAATCGGAGAGTTCCATTGTAGCCTGAGGCAGGGGACCCGCACCTTTGTTTACTTCAGCGTTTTCGGTTGCCAGGGATTGATCATTGACGAATTTGGTTGGCAGCTGCTTTCATTCACGAGACGTCCGGACGTCAAAACCAACTTCTGCCCAACCCTGGGATTCTTATACTGTAACCATTCGTGCTATTGTATAGCTATCAACCGATTATGGATCGTCGAACTTACGAAGGACCCATGGACTGGGAATACCAGAACAGTGGCCCTTTCGATCCTACAAGTCCCTTTACACACGCAGCCAAAGGCAAATCGCAGAATGGTAGGTCAAGTTGTTCCTCCCACCTGATCCTGCTATAAAGCTACCATTCATGATGTTTCCGCAGAGCAAATAATTGGCTAATTCTGTGGTTTGTAGCCTTCGCCTCTCCTTCGAAACCAATCTTGAGACCAAACCCTTTCTCAGGTGTAGGGACACCATCAAAACCACAACCACCTCAATCATCTTTCTTTACACCTCAAGTATCCTCCAAAGCTGCTGCACCACCTTTCCGAAACCCTGCCTTTACAACGCCTCGGCGACCGTTCGATGAATTCGCGCTCTCGGAAGCTTCCGGTGCAGAAGACAGTCCTGCACCAACAGAGGCATCTGAATTTCCAAACGATACCCCTGAAGCGGATCGCATGAGTGATGTCAGCATGAGCGGAGTGACGAGTCCTTCCAAGATCGACAAGTCGTACCGATACAGCAAGGCTCCTTTTTCATCTAAAAAGCATACACCAGGCCGAGGCGAAATTCGAGTGGCCAGGGACCTCTCCGTTACAGAGCTTATGCGTAAGCGGAAAAGGCACAACCTCGATAGAGACGTCAGCAGCATAGTTCGGCACCGGTGGACAGAGTCAGATTCCGACTCGGACGATAGTATCGCACCACGACGATCGCGCAGTAGGAGAAAGCCGAAGGAATCGCCGAAGGGAGTTATCGGATCCCTCTTCCACATGCTAGATGAGCACCCCAACGCTCCCGATAACTTATACCGATGGGTAAAGTTACTCGTCAACTTCTTTCTTGTGTCAGTTTTTGTTTACATTGGCTGGTCCATTGTAAGTACTGTCAAGACGGATATCGCGAATGCAAATGAGACGGCACGATTCGAGATCATGGGCAGGATTACGGAATGCCAGACTCAATTCGAGGTGAACGGGTGTGCAAGTCCAAATCGCCCCCCCGCTCTGAATGATTTGTGCACTCGATGGCAAGAGTGCATGACACAGAGCCCCGAAGCCATCATGAGGGTCAAGGTAACGGCTAAGCAAATAGCAGAAATCATTAATGAGTTCTCTGATGCCATGAACCTCAAAGCTTGGGTAAGTTTCCTTAATAACATGCCCACGGTTTACGACTAATAGCTGGCAGGGCTTCTTCTTCGCCGTACTTATTTTCTGTGCCTTTGCAAATAACTTTTTCCTGGGCGGTTATGCCAACAACAAGCCGGCGGCACCCGTTCAGTCGCAACCTGCAGTCTCATCCCGCGATCCATCAATGGGCCCCGAGAACGGGCCTGGGTTCATGTGGGTTCCAGTACAGACACCTAGACTGAAGCGCCACATGATCCTCGATGATGGCACGGACACAGATAACACTCCGCCCAAGATGAAAGCACTTCTTCCGCCACCCTTTACCCCTTCGATACGCCGAAGTCCTAGCAAAGGAGATCGAGGTCGTAGTCCTATCAAATACAACCGAAGTCCAAGCAAAGGCAAAAGGGAACCATTCGCATAATGGATATCAATGAGAGGGTATTGGAACATTTCTTTGAGTTGTTGAGAAAATAGGACTGTATAACATGGATGCATAGTAACTTGGCGTATACTCACAGGGTGTGGTTGGGTGACATTTGGAAAATCAGGGTTATCGTGTGGAATCATTAGGATGGACCTCAGGACAATATTGTCAAACAATCTATATGGCACTAACATCATGCCTCCTTTGTCAGAACATTCTTGGGCCTCCTTAAGCGCTTACTTCTTTGCAAACCGAGAGACCCCAGAAGCCAGGGGGAGACTTAGAGCTGCATTAAGTTTAGTCTTGTAGCCCAAAAGTCGTGATTTCAGCTGAGGTGTTTTAGCATCAAGGCTGTCTGCCATCTAGGTATCGTTAATGACGTAGGTACTGTGGGGTAAAATTAGGGACGGGAGCTGTGATGGTCATAGCACTAGGTAAGAGCTAGTCTTCAGGACCTACACTAACATTTGGCTGATGATACCTGATTAGGCTCGAGGGAATTTGTTCAGGTTTGTTTATTGATGCAAGTTCCAATCATATTTCTTGGCACAAATTCGGTATCCATCTGCGCTGGGCTGGCAGCAGAAGAATGCGTCTGAAGATCGTAGATCATCTTCCGGGATAATCAGCCCAGCAATCAAAGTCAAATTGGAAGCCCCCTGGACACAAACAAGGCTCGGTATGAACTTCGCTTTTGAGCTAAAAACATTCGGGAATATCCGGTTTTGTAATACAGAAGGTCAGAATCAGAGACAGTGGAATGAACCCCAATGCAAGGAGGCACGCGCAATCTGAATCCCCACTGCCAATCCAATGGAAACCTGGGAGTGACAGATATCACCAGTGGAATGAAACCGCCTTCGGAGCAAAGGAGATGGAGCGAACCGCAAATGAATGTAGCTAACGAATTAAGTTCCCTTGTCTCTAGTACCCAGCAATGCTTGTACCAGTTTAACAAGATCCTTTGTCTCAATGCCATCTCTGGAAGGACTTATCTGGTCTAGTACATTGAAGCTGACATGGAAGACAACGTCCGCTAGCGGCCTGCCTGTATCGGTGAAGATATGAAACATACAATTACAATAAACAACCCCTTGACGCCATTGTCGCAGCCGCCTGAACGCCTTTGTTCACCTTAGCCATGGCCAAAAACCATCTTGCCTTTACTTAAACCGACCCTTTTCTGCGAACTACCACTTCCAAAGCCACTATTGTACAATGCCGGCCAGGCTGGGCTGGGGTGCCCTGAGTCGAATGTGCCTAGGTCGGATTCCAAATACAAAAGCATTGTTGCAGTGAGGAAATAAAATTGATCCTTTTGTTGACCTGTCAGATGTGAGACAGACTCTCATCGCGAAAGAGATCTCGCACATCTGCCCACTTTGGGTGTTGGCATTGTCAATTTCGAGCTTGGCGTCATCTACCGGCACTTTCCTACCCTGCGGAGTCTTACCAATACTAGACGAGGCGTCGTGAGACACAATTTCAGTTTTGACTCTTGTGATTAATCAAATTGAGTGGTTGGAGCGGAAAACATTCAGCTGTAAGGAAATTGGCCGTGGAATCACTGAAATCAAGGTGGCAGGGAACCCAAGACTATGCCTACCTACTAGACAAGGGACCTAAGACTTCGTTAGGAGTCGAGCCGTTTCGACTTGGTTCGAGCCTTTGGCTTACACCAGCCCGAACTAAGAAGTGATCACAGTCGCAAGACTTCTTGTCTCAAGCCCTCTGGGTACATTGGACTAATCAATTGCCAGTACCTGTCCTTGTTTTCTACTAGCCTAGCTGCCTACCCTTGGGAAAACCGACTGCCGGTGTTTGCACATCATTTCCTCTTTTCGTTCTGGTTCATTCCATCTTCACCAACTGTTCCAGTTCGATAGCTAAGGTACTTAATTGTCGGTCCGTCGTGCATGGACCATAGCCAACATTGTGGTTTTTATTACCGGCTCCATCGACGATTGAGTGGACACCGGGTCGCAATTGCATTGCTCTCAATCACGAGCTTTCTGAAGCCTGTTTCTAGCCTGATTACTTGACGTCTTGCTAGCTCTATGCTAGTCAGGTCTCCAGCTGCCCAGCTTCCAGTCTTGTTATCAGCCATCACTCAACAACATCTTGCTGCAACATACATATGTCGGCGCAATTATGAAAGCTTGGGTCTCCTCCAACGCCGTATCTCCGCATCGCATAATATACCGATTTTCGATTTTCCCCGCTACTAGGCGTGACGCGACAGAGGAGGCAGAAGCCATTTAGGTAGTAGCAGCCTAAACCAACTTCGGCTTTGGCGCCAATACCAGCGACATACCTCGAGTGACGTACAGAGACGCAAAACGAAAGTTCAAGCTACAACCTCAAGTCTTGACTTTGAAGACCACATCGCGAAGCCCCTCGCAGCATGTCAGACTGCGGTGTGTTTTCCGTTACCGTCGCCCCTCCAAGATCGTATCCTATCAGAAGCTCCTCGAGCTGAAGGCAGGATCTCAACAAGCTTCCGACAGACACCGGGCTTTATATACACGATAAATACGAACCTTACCTCCTATACAACCTTTTCCACAACTTTGCGATAACCTTACAGCAAGGCCAATTGATTGAGCGATGGAAATCGATAACGACCTTTCCGACGGCACCAGTCAACGGCAGCCCAGCACTGAGCACACGCCGCAGGGAAACTCTGCGCATGGAAATCCCACGCCCACTTCACTTCAGTCATCCAATACGCCGTCGACTGTCTCAGGCGCCCCGACCAACGCTGCCCATTCGCAAAATTCGAAACGTCGGCGAGGCCTAGGTGTTGTGACGCCCAATGCCTGCACGGAATGCCGTAAGAAGCGCGCAAAGGTATGTGGCAGGTTCGCTCGCGTTGTGTTGCTTCCAGACGCCCTGAGCTCGGAAATTAGTCTACTTGCCTTCTATCTTTCCAAGATTTCAAGTAATGTACAGCCGTGGATCATGTCTAGTTTGCAGTGGCCTTCCCCCAACTGATGTTTACGATCCGCTTTCGATGTTGTCCGCAATTTCAACTCTCCTGGCTTGCTAACGATTGATGCGTAATAGTGTGACGGCAAGAAACCGTGTGGACGCTGTAGAGCACAGAAGGATGTTGAGTGTGTATACGAAATTCCAGTGCGCCAGTCGAAAGAGAACCTACGAACGGAAATTGAAACTCTGCGCCAAAAGCAGCGATCCAATGAACAGGTCTTCGCTGCGCTTGTGCGACCAGAACTCTGGGAAGAGGTTTTGACACGAATTCGAGGTGGCCAATCTGTCGACAGCATCTCGGAATGGCTTGCGAACGTGTCACACTCTGGCGGGGGCCAATTGTCCTCCTTTTCCAACCGATCGGAGGCGCCCACGGTTGGACCTGTTCCAGGATTTCCGGGAGGTGGATTGGGGACACTGGCAGCCATGAGCCTCGGTGTGAACCAGGGACCACAACAACAGCCTTCCACGAGGCCCGAGATGGGCCAGCAAAGCCCATGGCATTCTTCCTTCCATAGTCAGACTGGGTCCACGAGGAGTAGCTCGCACCCAGATATCATGAATTGGAACATACACAACCGAGTCGGTTCCTGGGCAGAGGGAATGCACCCTGATCAAATGTCGGATGGACTCCCACGATTTCATGGTGTTGAGAAAATTCTATCGCCATTGAAAGGGCCGGAGCTTCGAAAACCAACTGCATCATGGACTGTCATTACCAACGATAGCACTCTTGTTCAACACCTTTTGGCGTTGTATTTCTGCTGGGAATACCCGACGTTTGCGTCTCTTAGTAAAGAGCATTTTCTGCACGACTTTCAGGATACCCGAAACCGATATTGTTCGTCAATACTGGTCAACGCCCTCCTCGCTTTGGGTTGTCGCTTCTCAACACATCCCATGTCTCGCGCCAACCCCAACGACCCGTATACGTCTGGAGACCACTTTTTCAAGGAAGCGTTGCGACTTTTAGCTCAAGAGACAGATCATCATACCCTCACAACCATTCAAGCATTGGGGATAATGTCAATTCGAGAGGCCAGCTGTGGACGAGACTCCGAGAGTTGGTATTACGCTGGCCAAAGTATCCGGTTGGCCATTGAAATGGGGCTCCATAGGATAATGGACGAAGGAGATGAGGATGAACTTGCTGTACAGGCAGCAACATTCTGGGGAGCTTTTGCACTAGACCAGTACGATTCCCCCCGTCCTTGGAAATGAACTCATCTAACGGCTTGTCTTTATAGTGCATGGTCACTTGCTACCGGCTCATTGCCGCAATGCTCGTGCTTCCCTCACCTGCCTCCAAAGCCTGCGATCATAGGAGACATTGAAGCGTCTTTATGGGTGCCTTATACAGATGATGGTGAGCCTTACATTTCGCAACACTCCAAATTGTTACTGACTGTGCCAAGGTGCCCCTTTGCAACGCTCATGTCAGCAGCCATCTAATGTGAGATCTGTTTATAAATGCTTTTGCGAACTCAGTGAGCTTGTACACCAATCTCTGTATATCCTCCATTCTCCCGGTAAACCGCTCACAGCGAGGGAGCTTCTGAGCATGTACACGCAATATCTTAACTGGTATGACCGCATACCTGAGGTCCTTCGACTAGGACACAACTTTACCCCAGCTGTGTTATTTGCGCAGTAAGTCTTGCATCAGCACGCCGCTATCGAGATAAGTACTAACCAAGCCCAGCATGTATTATCATTTTGCCATATTGCTTTTATTTCGGCCTCTAATCAAGCTAAAAATCATTGGGTCAAAGGTATCACCCCGCGATGTTTGTTCGCAAGCAGCCGACGCTATCCAAGGCCTATTAAGATCCTACTCTTCTCTCTACACCCTGCGGCGAACACCTTCGTTCGTACCGTATTTTGTTCTGACATCAGCGATCATGCATCTGGCAATTGGCGCAACATCCATCAATACAAACACTACTGAGGCTGATGTGGAGAAAGCTGTCAAGGTTGACCCTCGTGTGGCTGAAGCTATCACCCAAGGTATCTCAGATCTTACTGAGATGGCCCCTTGCCATCAGTTTGCTGAGCAAGCACTTAATATTCTACGTTATTTGGCCGCAAAGTGGGATATTGACGTGGAAAACAACCCCGAAAAGCTCTCCGCAGAGGAGTATGATCGGTTGGTGTTGCCGCACACAGGAGGTCTCAAATTTTTCTCGCCCAACCTACGCGAGGGCGATATAACGTGCCAGTGGGGTGCTGGACCATTCATGGCGTCAGCGACAGACCGGCCAGCTTCGGTTGAAAAGGCCGGGGATACTTTGGAAAACCCTCTCTTCTGGCCGTTCCCGATGCAAGGACGGCCTATTCTACCGGATGGCATCGAGTTGGAGCATGCAGGCTTTGCTGTTATCTAGGGAGCTTGGAGCCAACCGTCTGTTTCGACACGGCATTTTGTCTAACCCACATGCGATTTTGCGCAAATCTAGAGTTGTTCTGGGGTTGTAGACTGGACTCTTAGTTGGTAATCTTTGCAGGCGAAATGGGTTCTAGGAAAATGCGGCGGGCATTTGTGGCGAAAAGGGGTTCGTTTTGTTGAATCGTTATCACGGATCCTAAGCGATCTGTTGACATTTTGTTCCGTGATGCATTGGCATCTGTAAGAAAGAGGAGAGCGATTGCATGATAGCATGTGCTCCGTTGGTGTTTTGTGAAGAATGAGTTCAGTACACGAAGAACCTTGAGCAAAGCAAATCATCAACTCCATTCATGCATTTGTTTGCTATAATCCTTGGACCGGTGGTCACAAATGAAGTCGTGTGGTTGATGGCATGCAGTTAACAAACAAGTTTGATGTTTGTCGGTATACCCCTTTGTCCTCGGAATGAAAAGGGATGCATATAGAAACGGCTGATTGCGATCTCAAACCGGTTCCTTACAGCTAACAATATTTAATGCATGTGGTTGAACAGAAATCATGCAGCTGGTTGAATGAAATGCCTAACCAGTCACCAAGTATATATACATCTTTCCTGGTGAAACCTCGACTCTGTAGCCTGAGATAAATGATGATAGAGCACCTTTTCTAGAAGTCCCTTTCGTGCCACTTCATAATTGTGACTTACAGAACTCATTGGTGGTGGCACTTAATGTGCTGTAGGTTCCCGCGTACCCCTAGAAACAATCTCTCGCAATGCTTTCAACGTATACAATATAGAAGTCGCTACTGTACAACTGCTTAATCCAGGAACACCGAACTCAGTGTCAGTTCTATAAAGGGACGAGCGGGAGTGTGCCGAGAACAATAGCAAACTGAGTATCACCATCTGCAGTATCACGATATTGCGCTTACGAGCATGTCGTATATGTTCAGGGGAACTTTTCTTTTATCATTCCATTTGCTTCTCTAACACTCTACAGAATGAATGAACCGAGCTTGTCGTATATGAACCCTTGTTTGGCTCATAGCTATTGAGTGGGACGTTTTATCGATGAGTTGCGATGAAATGCCCCTGAACTTACAACGCTACGAAGCCGGGAACGAGAGAAAGATTTTACGAACGAATGCATAAATCTATTAGCGAATCTCCACCTCAAACTGGAAAAGTCAAAAACTGTCTATTTTCAGGTAAGGCAACCTCCTGGGAGTACTCTAGAGCGTGAGCTGACCTCGGCGTTCGGTAGAGCGATCACCGCCTCCTCAAACAATAACGAGCCCGGCTCAACACCTCACATTAACACCAGCGGGAGAAAGGAGCCTTCTAATTCTTCCAACGCCCTATACATACCGTTAGACGAAATTACCGCTTCAGCTCTAGAGCAACAAGTGCTCTTTTCCTCAATTCTCAACTACCATCCGCTTCCCCGATAGCAACGAGTGTTCTTGTCGTGTTTCCTTGACACCCAGGAACCACAGCTTGGAAATTACCAGAGAAAGTAGGAGCGTTTCAAAGGTTTTGCAGTACATCCTCTCAGCACTGCCTGCTCGCCTCACAAGGCAGGTGATTCGGCCAGCTGAGGATCCCTTCTATCGGGGGCAGCACATACCGTTCTTAGCAATATCGATATAAACTTCGAGTTCAAGAACAAAGAAAACCAGCTGATTTTCACTCTTACTCCAAGTCAAACGGAGTTTCACAACTTCGATTAGTTTACCGGCTTAACGGTACTAATCTATCGAACATCCGCTTGATTCCATACGGAACCACGGACCACGGACTACCGACAGCCGACATCCGTCTTTCATCTGGACTCAACTGGCAGGCAGGTGGCAGTAATATCCTCAGTTTTCTTATCGTATTGGTCGGCTAGGTCCACCTTCTCTCCTGCTACCCGCTGATCGCAGAATCTCACCCGTAACCTTCCTTCACATCTTTCTCTCTCTCTGTTTTGAGCGTTGCTGGACAACTGGGGTTGAGGAGTTGCTTTCTCTCACGACTGATCAGTCCAGATATTCTTCTCATTCTTCTCACATCTCCAGCACGCGGTTTCTTTTTTGACTATTCTCCCTTTTCCTTCGCATCCCTTCTATCATCATCTCTCCGAGAACCCTCTCATCTCGGTAACGGAGATGGATTCTCAAAAACAGGTGAGAGTTAGCAACACGCCATCTTCTTGATCGTACTGACATTTCGTAGATCGCGAAAGATGTGTCTCCACTTGAAATCATCACTCAGCATGTTCGACACAAATACCGCTCCGACCCAGATACTCTTAACTGGAAGGATGCTCCTGAATTTCCTCAGCCGAGGGACTTGATGACTGTTGATCCTCCTCCACTCCCTGCAGGCCCCTCTTCTGAGCAACTCTTTGATAAGAATGCCTACTTGCAATTCCAATACTGTCTGAATCGCTTTGAAGGCACAGAGCTGCTGAGACGAGCAGTGAATCGTTTCAAATATGACCCTACTATGAGAGAGGATGACAACGACTTTTACATCTATACTCAAGTAAGTTTCCATTCTCCTTGCTCTTTGGTTCAGCTACTCATATCCCGCAGGTACACGTCCAAGGATACTTGTTCGCAAGACCTGGTCCTGCTTGCCGCATTTCCTTCTCGACGGAGCGCTCTACTACCAAAGTAATCTGGAAACAGTCCACACGCCTCACTGCCGGCACACTTGTGGTACTGTCTCCAAGCTCCGATAACTTTGACAAGCAATGTTTTGTTGCAGTTGTCGCAGCGCGTTATCTTCTCGGTGGTCTAGAGCCGAATCCAGAAGACTACGAAGACGAGAACACTGCTCCTCGGATCGAAATCTTTTGGGCCAACTGCGAAGCCGCAGTCTTCGACCCTGGCGTCGAAATGGTAATGCTCGAAGCTAAAGGGGGCTATTTCGAGACTGTACGCCATGCAATGGTTGGGTTGCAGCATGCTGCCAACTTTGAGTGAGTCTTCCCGTTATCGTGGACTTGACTGCAAAACTAACATATCATCGAAGTTCCAAATTTGACAAGTACATTATCGATGGCTTGAGAGAAGAGTTCCCCGCGGCCTATCTTACCGAATCTCCCACAAAGGTGCCGTATTTTCCAGAGAGCACCAGATTCTTCGATTCATCCCAGAAGTCGGCTTTTGATTGCATGACATCCCGAGAGCTGGCTGTCATCCAAGGACCACCTGGTACGGGAAAAACGTTCACGTCAGTCGTTGCTCTAGAGAGCTACGTCAAAACACTCAGGGCCGGACGGGGAATTCATGAAGCTGTTCCACCAATCATTGTTTCTGCTCAGACCAATCACGCCTTGGATCAACTTCTAAATCAATGCTCGAGTTTCGAGGCGATCATTGCCCGTCTTGGTGGACGTACTGAGGACGAAGCAATAAGTGCCCGTACCCTCTACAACATCAGGAGAGATTCTAAACTGGCTCGCAATCCTACGCGGGGCGAGAATGCTCGAAAAAAGGCTTTAAGCCGCATTTTACAGCTTTTGACCGACTGTTTCCCAGCACACCTGATCCCGGCTGAAGAGTTCCGCCGAGAAGGACTTCTTACCAGGGAGCAGTACGACTCACTTGACGACGATGAATGGGAGTGTGCACCAATGGTCAATGCAAATGGCAGTGAGCTCGCTGCTGAGGCTAGCTCTATTGCACAGTGGTTGGATGGCTGCATCGAATCAGACCAAACCTATGTCTATCGCCCTCCCACCGACCAAGCTGAACCTCCTATCGCAGAAGAAGAGAAGACAGACGATCCAAAACAAGAAAAGGACAAGGAGCGGCTCCATGGTGAATATTTCCCCATCAAGTTCAATCTCACTGGCTCTGTCCCTGGTGCGCTAGCAAGAGGGAACGCTTGGTGCTATCAGGCCCGTAGACTGTTGTCCAAGAACAGCGACTTATACGAAATCAGCCCGCCACAGCGCGGGATGGTCTACCGCTTACTGCGTATGGATCTTATCAGTGCAAGAGCTAGGAGGTTTCCTGGCCTACTGAAAGAATACCAAGAGGCTTGTGATGAGGTCATTATAAGCCGATCGGAGAACGATGTGCGAATCCTCAAAGAGGAGAAGGTAGAGATCGTGGGATGTACGACCACTGGGTTGACCAAATACCGTGGCCTCATTGCAGCTTTAAAGCCTCGTATACTGATGATTGAGGAAGCTGCAGAGACCAGAGAGGCAAACATCACCTCGGCATTGTATCCGACTCTGGACCAGATCGTACTCGTCGGGGATCACAAACAGCTTGTCCCGCAAGTTGATGTCCGGGAACTCATCGATTTGAAGATGAATGTGTCCCTGTTCGAGAGATTGGTCGACCTTGGGCTGCCGTACAAAATGTTAAAGGTTCAACGTCGCATGGTGCCTGTAATTCGTGCAGTCGTCAATACTTTTTACCTTGAGCTTGAAGACCATCCTTCTGTTACTGATCCGAGTTTGCGACCCCCAGTACCAGGTATGGGCGGGAAGAACCTTTGGTGGTTTAATCACAAATGGAGCGAGATGCAGAATGTCGACGATTTTTCATTCTCAAACGTACAAGAAGCGGACATGATAGTGCGTTTTGTGCGATATCTCGTTCAAAATGGCGTTCACTCGAATGAGATCACTATCTTGGCCTTTTACAAGGGGCAGGTCACTCTTCTTTTCGAAAAGCTCCGGCGAGACTCAGTTCTGGCAATCAGGAACCCAACAAAGGAGTGGTCAGTCCGAACTGTCGATGGCTTCCAAGGGGAGGAAAACGAGATCATAATTCTGTCTATTGTTCGAAGTGCTCGTCCCGGATTCGTCTCGAACGAGAACCGAGCGGTCGTGGCCACTAGCCGCGCGAAATGCGGGATGTACATTTTTGGTAACTGCGACAATCTTGTGGGCCAAGACCAGAGTCGTGATCAGAGTCGTGAGACATGGGCCAAGGTCTATCGGGTGTTTCTGGAGAAAGACTGTATCGGCCAATATATTCCAGTCACGTGCAAGAACCACGGACGAGTGACGAAAATTTCGGAAATCGACGGCTGGGACACCATCCCCGGGGCCGGCTGTGATCTGAATTGTGGCAGGAGATGCCCTGAGGGTCATCTATGTCAAATAACCTGCCATCCGTTCGAGCAGTCAGAGATCAAGTGTCGACAAGCATGCGAAAGGATCTTGGACTGTGGTCACAACTGTGGTGCCATTTGCAGTGATTCCTGCAGGTGTCTTCAACAATGCCGCAAGCCTCCGGTTGTTACAGTTCCCCTCCGCGGGCGTCCTAAGCCAGGCCCACCACAGATTCGTTCGAAGCAGGCTGCTAGGGGCGGAGAGCGTGGCGGGAAGTATCCCAGTCGTGGAAGCAGGGGAGGACTAATGGGAAGTGTGAACCGTGGTCACCCTAAGTATCACTCACCAGCTATGATGGGTCAGACTGTTCAGTCTGTGCATGGCCAGGAGCCTACATTTGAAGATCTTATCGAAGGAGGTTATTACTCGCAAATTGTCAGACAGAGTCAACCTACCCATGTGACCATGGGGCCGTTCAATGCCGAGGGCAGCACGGTCCAACCAAGTTCACGCTCGGAAAGCGATGGGTTTCCATCTATTGAGGCTACTGTACCAGAGACAAGCCCTCCAGGAAATTGGAGTCTTGCAAAGGTGTCGCAGAATGACAAGGCAATGAGAGACGAGGTCAGACACGCAGGGAAACGGCATACACCTATTCCTCCTGTAATTCGTGAAATATTTCATCGCACAATCATGAGGCCGGATGGAAGCCGACAACGCGTCCTGCTTTCATGCTCTACGCGTCCCCATCAGACAACTGGTGGTCCCTCCAGGAAGCAAACACTCCTGGATGCGGCAGCTGGTGGGTGTGGTGAACAGGAGTACTCATGCTTCCAGATAGAAGAGAGCATGGGCGGGACCAGTCATGAAAGTGACTCGGGCGGGTCTGAAGACTTAATCAGCTTCGAGTGACGCTGGAAATGAGAGGAGTCACTTCATATGTTGATAACTCACGCCAGGTTGTACTCATAGGCGTCGTGCTTCGGACCGGCCGTGTTGCTCACCTCTGTTGGCAACGTCGAAGGATCTGTCAGTGTGTTCTGATAGAGTCAAGTGTATGGGCGGGTGGAGCGAGTGAGTGTTTGATGGACTTGTAAATTAGATTCATGTCTAGCATGTGCGGATACTGTACTGTCAAAACTTTTATGGTGGACAGATTTGTGACTCGATCAATAGCGGTGCCGACAATATGGAAACGGAGTCAAGGGTGAATTTTGCATCTAATTATTATGCTGCCAACGGCACTCCCTACTCCACTACTAGAAACAACAGAGAACAGATGCCGAAACATTTGGATGGAGTGCCACAGCTTACCCCAAGCCTTTTGGCCAAGGGTAGGCGATCACCCATTTGTGACATTTATCTCATAACCGATAAGGACTTCTGTACTGGTACCCTCCCAGCCTCTGGTACCCGCAGCACTGAGCATGAAGCGACTGGTAGGATCAATATAGAGACTAGAGATGACACCTGCACGGGGAGGACCGGGGATGATTAGGAAGGGGACGGTAGAGTGTTTGAAGGCACGGGTTTCACGGAGGTCGTAGAGGCGGAGAATATCGTGGGAAGCGCTGGTGCGGTTAGTAAAGTGGCAGACAAGAGGGCGACACGACTTACCAGACGAGGTGGCGGCCGTTTACCATGGGCCTTACGGCACTGACAGCTCCACTGCCTGCAGGGAATTTGAGGGTTCTTTGAGGTTCCCAATTTCTCTTTGCCTTGTGAATATCAAATTCTTCAACGGTACCATTTCGACGACCGGCATAGATGGCGTTACCGGAGGGACTCCAGCAGGCGCCCATGCACCAAGGGGGAACACCGTGGCGAGTGCCGATGCGAGCAACAGGATCGGGTTGGCGTCTATCCCAGATTCGAAGGGATCCGTCCATGGCGGCGGAAAGGAATGTTGTGGGGGATGTTTGAGTTGGGTCATGCTGTGTTGGAGCGTGAGGGGATGCCAGCAACATGGAGGGCGAGGCGGGTGCCTCCTGCGATGCGGGAGGTTGAGAGTCTTGAGTCGGTTGTGAGGTTTCCGTGACTTGGGTTGGTGCCGGAACGAGATCGACGTCCATAGCATCGCCGGCGTCTTGGGACGTTTCTATTTCTGGCGGCGAAGGCTCAACGACTGGAGCGGGTGGTAATGGCTCTGGCTCTTTTCCTGCATCGAGAGCAGCCATATCTGCAGAGTGATCCATGGCGCTATCATGACCATGGCCCATTGATCCTGCGCCGAACTCATCATCGTCTTGGCCAAACGGTTGGTCCTCTTTCGTTTCACCAAATAAGCTGCCGGCATCACTACCGCCAAAGAGACTATCGTGGGCAGGAGATGCTTCGTTGTCGTTGTCGTTGATATCAGCGTTGAAGTCGACCTTTATATCCTCGACTCCATCTTGGGTGAGCCCATCTGTGAAGTTTCCATTAGCAATGGGAGCCGCATTGTTGGTGTCCATTGTGGTAGATGGCAGCGGTTCCTCGTCGTCTTCAGGGATGGGTGCTCCGCTGGCGGGTCGCAGTTCGAGGGCCGAGATCTGACCGGCATGACCGTCGAAGCTACGGAGTGTCTGACCAGTATTCAAATCCCAGTCGAAGATGTTCTTGTCCCACCCACCACTTAAAACACTCTTCTCATCTTGTGCCATTGTCAAGACGGACACAGCATTAGTGTGCTGTTGAAGGCAGTGGATCCGCTTGCCCTCGTCATGTCGGACACTCTGGAGATTGATGCCACCCGACTCAAGACCTGAGAGGAGCCAGAGAGCTTCAGAGTGGACAGCAAGGGAGTAGACAGGGGAGAGTATGTGCTCCTGATCACCTCGGCCAGGGGGTGCAGGCTCCTCGTTCTCCCAGTACGACATGAGAATACCAGCTTTCGTAACGCTGTCAACAAATGGATGTCGCTGAGCAACGGTCAAGGCCAGTTTTCCATTAATGGTGTTGGGACCGTCATATTTGCGGATGTACCCATCGGAACCTCCTGTGATCCAGTACCGCAGGTCGGGCGTGATGGCCATGGCGTTAACACTGGTCGATTGAGGCGCCGCCATTGTCGGTACTATATCGTACAACCGAGCGTTGATAACTTCTGGTGGGGGACGAGGCCATTGTTTGTGTAAAGCGGGTGAAGGTGTAGCAGATTTGCGCGTTGATGCATCGCCATTGGTCTCGGTCTTGATGTGGTTGGAGTCTATAGCCTGGTCCTGACTCTCATCGCCATCGGCATCACCATCTGCATCGCCATCGCCGTCATCATTCCCATCGCCATTCTCATCGTCGTCATCGTCATCGTTGTTATCGTCGTCCTCGCCTTCTGCGTCCTGATCCTGGTCCCCGTCTCCGTCTCCGTCTCCGTCTCCATCTCCGTCCCCATTGTCATCTGCATCATCCATTGCCTCGTCGGCTTCGTTGTCCTGCTGCATGCGATCGTCATCGTTATCGTTATCATTGTCGTTGTCGTTATCCGAGTCGCCTGAGCTGGCGGACAATCGATCGTCGTCTAGGGTGTTCATTATGATTACTAGTAGGTGAGCTGAGGTTCAAACAAGTGGGAGGATGAGGGAATGGATTGACGAATAATGGCCAAGTATATTGGCGGCAGTGCATGGCGGACTCTTACTTGTGTTCTCTAAAGTTATGTGCCCAACAAAAAAGAAGAAGCTTCAGCGCATGTGTAGCTTTCAGTAAAATAGACTCGATGTCAATCGCATGCGGATAGAGTCGCAAAGGGCCTGAAGCCTTGCGGGACGTCGACCGAGCGTCTCTAGGGCCTCCTCGAGAGTCGCGAACGAAATGGGAAGATACTGAAGCTACCAAGAACGATTGCCGATACGGGTTATGAGCTATTCGTAAGGTTGTCGTCTTGTTGTAACTGCGGGGCGTGGTACAAAGAAAGGTCCAAGTTCGACCTGGAGCTCACCCGCGTCGCGTTTAATTGGAATTGGGGTCCAATGTAGATACGGATTCGCAGTGGGGCCCAAGTACTGTACATGCCAACTCTTGCCAACAAAAACAGGACATGTAAGTCACCCTTTCATTTCTTGTTTATTCTTTCTCGAAGGCGCATTCCTTTTTATCTATTTATCCGCCTGAGGTATGTTAAGGCCTAGGATCAACTAATTTGGTAGATTTTATGGAACTACCACCTACTCACTCGTCAGCTAAACGATAACCACAATCAGCCAAGTCACATCTTTACAACATCTCGTTATAGTTTGCTATGATCTCAATTTACGTCTTCCTATGTCTTTCGCTTGAAAGATATTTCTGTCTTATCACAGACACTAGGTCTGTACCTCAGTACTTACAGTCCAAATGATCCTCAAGAACAACTTACCTAAACGCCAGTTCCATCGACCATCTACACCATGAACCAAGCAAACATCAGCTTTGCAACCCTTTCTCAGTATCGTCGACCATACCCATCCCCAGCTCGAGAGTCTCCAAGGTCTCGGCCCCTAAGCTGTCGGCGCATAACTTCAGTAAGACTATCATCCGGTATTACACTCCCAGCATACTCTCCACTGCGTGGCCCAGGCCAAATCGTGGGAGCATTGCTTCCGCCAAACATCGGAGCTTCTGGAATACTGTTCTCAGGGACTCCATCCTGCCAGGATTGGATGCGGCTCAGTCTCTCTTGTGGCGTGGGATTTATGGTGAGAGCGCTGGGCCACACATCAAATCCGTCCTGCGGAACCGGAGGTACTTCATGAAGGTCGGAATAAACCCGAGAGTTTCGCACAGGTTGTAGATACATCTCCCGTTGTTCATACACCTCAGCGTCGAGACCCTCTTGGCCTTGCTGCCGATGAACGATAATCTCGCCGGCTTGACGGCCCCTTTCAGAGCGTGGAAGATTTGCAAACAAAGCGTCATTGTTAGCATCATAACTTACCTGATGTCGGAGTCTCGATCCAGAGGAATCAGTCGAAGCTGTCTCATCAACCGTACGGTTGAGTCGGGAAACTCGCCTGTCAGCAGCCCTTCGAGCACGGGTCGCTTCTGTAACTTCGGAGTGCGGCCACGCTGAGCGGAACCGATCTGACTGAGGGTCTAGTTCGAGGACACGCGGCTGCGGCCCCTCATCCTCATGACAGCCAGCGCAGTCACAATCACCGTCCTCTGGTCCGTAGTTCTCTCCAGGAGGGACGTCAGCGTACTGTCGCCACTGACTGGCTGTGCGATGAAGGCCGGACGGTGCATTGTCGAGACGAGCGGCTCTGGATATTGCGGTAGATCCAGTCGAAGAAGTACCGCCCTGGCGACGACTACCGTGACGACTCCCATGGCGAGAGCTGCGCCGGGAACTCTCAGAACCCATGGTCCACATGCCAAGGGCGTCAAGAAAACCAACTGATTTGTGGTGAGATCTGTTGCTGTTGGGCATCGTGATTTTGTTAGTATGTTTGTTAGAAGAGATGAGAAAGAAAGAACCTAATATAAAAAGACCCTCTGTAATCGAGGATCTCAAAGATTCTTGATACGAAATTTTGACGAGAAAATAATTTGGGAGAATCTCCTCTCTTAAATACCAACAATATGGGTGATGATATTGCAGGGCATGGCATTCTTTGTAGTGTTTGTGAGGCTACCGCCGTTGTTCATCGTGTTGACACAAAAGTCAACAGACAAAGAGGGGGACAAAAGTTAGGGAACATTAAAGCATGCCGACTTGTTCCTTCATTGGGGTGATTGAAAAGTGAAGGTCCAATGTGATTTGCTTGTAAAGAATGAATTCAAGCTTTGTGATCCTTTAATGTTAACGTGAGACCATACAGTAACTCTATTCGCGCTTCCATCCACAAGGTACCTCCACCCTTGAGCAACAGGTCGGTCTTGTCATATCGTATCAGCCCATGCGGCTTGAATCCAGAGGGAAGCCGTGCCTCTCTCACGACAACTTGGATACATCGCGAACTTGTGGCTATCTCCGCATGCAGCTCAGGCAGGGTTAAAGACATTCATCCCCTGTCTCACCATGCATGCCTGCCGCCTTGTCTCAGACTTATCTCATCTCATGGCATTCCTTTCCCAAGTCCATATATAGGTTCTGGCACACTTGTTCGTTCAAAATTCGTCCCTTTTGAGGTCTTTATTCCTTTCTCTATCCTATCTTACAGCATACGGTTATTCACCGTTGCTGAAGATGCGTGCTGACTTCGATGGCCAGTACGCAATCTTTTGTTCCGCACCTATATCCCAATACATCCACCGGGTGACTCCCGTTACTCTCATCCATCAATAACATCAAGGAAACAAAAAAACGACAGGACAGCATCCCCAACTCCGCTTTTTTACCCAGGACATAAGCCTAATACGTATCTTTCAACCTGACGTGACAAGATAAAACGCAATCCAGATGCCCTCACCTGCCGTCTCGATGAAGGGGTATTATCATTATCTACTAAAGAAAAACAAAAAAAGAAAAATGCTTGCACGACAACTTTCAATCCGTGTCGGTAGATTCGATTCAAGGAAAACGTGGGATGCCCAAAGATGGGCCGACAAGAAGCCAATTGGCTCGGTAATGTCCAAAAAGTCAAAAGATTGGCGAGCCTAAACTCATGAGGTGACCCGAGGGTCGTTGAAATATTGCACCATTCCCCAATCGGCTGGCGGTCCATTATGTTGTTGGCCAGGTTGTTCGATAACAGTACCTGTAAGGCTCTCCCAGTCTTCGAACACCACGGGGGCTGGTGAGTACTCAAATTCCATCATTGATTCTCCACTATCGTGACTCTGCGAATGTGGTGGTGGAGGTAGCGGCAGCTCACGCTTTTCCAGAGGGGAATGCGCTGGTGGAGGCATCAAAGGCGATGTTGATGGTCCCATTGGCGAATGAGCTGAAGAATCCGGCGACGGTCTTGAGGGTGATGTGAACTGTTGAGAGGGCACCATCATTGTATTTCGGAAGGGTGTGCTAAATTGGGTCTGTTGGGGATCCGGTGAAGGCATCAATGACTGGTGACCAGCGTGACTCTGGGTAGGCAAGGGCATGAACGACATGCGAGGGTCATGCGTGAAACCCTGGGGACCAAGGCTGGCGTGTGAATATTGTGGAGATGGAATGGGCGCTGAGGTAAGGACAATGTCTGCGAGATCGTACGCAACACTGACAATCCACTGGGCTTCACCCTCGTCGCCAGAAAAGAACTCAAGGAGATCCTGGAGCTGCCCAGGGTTCTCGTTCTCGAGGAATCCTTGTGCCCGACCAGTCTTACTGGGGTGCCAACTGAATTGAGGTCGTCGACCATTGTACTCGGGCTGCTTGCTCACAACCAATGCGTCCCAAGCCTCATGGATCAGGGGTTGGTGCAGAAGACCATACACCACGCGGGAGTGCATCCAATCACCCTTGGTCATACCGGATTCGAAGTGACGGGCAACGTGTTCGACGTGGCGCTCGCGGGCAGGGTGAAGAGCAGAGCAAAAGCCGCAAGCCCAGTATTTGCGCTTTCGGAGGAACTTGACAACCTTCTCGGCGTGAGGGCAGGTTTTACAGCCGTGGCACTGTTTGTGATGCTGGTTGAACGAGTTGGATCCCCAGAAACTGCGGTTGCATCCAGGCTCAGGACAAGGATACTTGCGCCAGCGCTCGTGAAACTCATCCTCGTGACGCTTCCAGTCGTACTTGCGCTTGAAGCTTGTCTCGCACGAAGTACACCAGTAGATGTTGGTTTTACTGGCGGTACCGACTGAACCACCCATAGGGCCAAGTCCGTTCATCGAACTAGAAGGAGGAATAGGAAGCGGCGCCTGCGATCGGTTGCAGGTCGAAGCGGATTGCCAGGACATCGAAGACTGTCCCGAGCCAGTCGACCAAATGGAAGCATGTCCAGAAGAACCGGAGCTTGTCGACGATACTGAAATACGAGGACGATGGCTGAACGCAGCCTGTGGAGGAAGGAACATTGCTATATCGCGATCTTCGTTAGCGTACATGTCAACAAGATGGAGAGGGCTCGGGTATCGGCTCCTGGTGAGGAATGAGCTTGACGTACAGTTCACGTCCTCGGAAATGACTTCATGCTTGATATCAACTGATGGCGTTGGGGTTGAGGAACCACTGGTCGGAGTTGGAGTCACGCTCTGGCTAGGAATACTCGATGGAACAGGAGGTGGAGGAGGGCACCGCATTGGCGGAGGCGGAGCAAGCGACGCCGAGCCAGTGTTATGGCTTGGGTTGGATGATTGCTGGCTGTAAGGATTTTGATGTTGATGCTGATGCTGGGGTTGAGAAGGAACCGTGGGCATGGACTGCATGGCAGTCATCGTACTGAGGTTGAGGCCAAGGTTAAGAGCCTGACTGCCATCGACCAGCTGATGCAGAAGCTCCTTGGACAGGCCTGAGTCAATCAAGACCTGAAGGTTCTTGCGGGCCTCGGCGAGCACATCCTGAGGATTGGCATCGTGGGCCTGCTGAGGCGAAGGACTCGGTTGCTGCGACATGTTGTGATGCTGGTATTCGAAGTCAAAATGCTGCTGAGGACTGTTGGTCTGACTCTGGGTCTGGCGCTGGTTATGTCTCTGATCCATGGGCACTGCTCACATGGAGCGAGGGGAAATCGGTAGTTTCGACGAGTATCGAGGCGAGCAGTGAGAGATTAATCGAGTCTCTCTGTCAAACGGTCCAGGTTATAGTATATCTTGAAGGTGAGTCGTTGAAGCGAATGTTGGTTGCAAATGAGCTGATAATAGGAGTAGCGAATGAGTTGATTCCTCTTGGATCGGGAACGCGCAGACAACGAGGGATAAGAGCGAGAGTTTAAGGTCCCAAGACCTTTGAGCGAGAGTGGATATGAAGCAAAAAGAAACAAGAAAGAAAGAACGAAAGAAAGATTGATGATGGTTAGCTTGGAGTTGTGAAGAGATGACGGGAGAGGGTGGGAAAGAGATGGGGGGATGGGAGGGTAGTTTAGGAGTAGACGCAGGAGCAAGCAGGCGCAGGCACAAGCTCAGGTACCAGGAGGAGTATGAGTAGGAGTAGGAGCAGGAAGGAGCTAGACTAGGGGTGTTGGAGTTGCTTCCTAGACGCTGATGCTGGGTCCTGCCTCAAGGTAAGGTAAGGTACCTGATAAAGTAGCGGGTAACGTTAGGGGACAATATCGGAAGAGAGATCAATCCAATGGTCAATGGGGGCACAATGACAGAGATGGCGGACGGGACAATGAGATGTGACAGGGCAAGAAATGGATGGGAAGGGGTGTGTCGCCAGGATATTTCTCCGAATTTAATGAGTGATCGCCTGTGGTGTTTTGTCTCGTTTTTTTTTTTCATTGATGTTTTGCTGGTAAAAGGGGGTGTGCAAAATAGCGTGTCGCTGCCCGTGTGCTGGGCTGATGTTGTAATTGCTGCTGCTGCTGCTGCTACCAACTGCCTAACAGCCCAGCAAACGGGTCCAGTTGCACCCACTGGAAGAAGAGTGCATGTAGCGCACAGCCCGTGCTGACTGAATCTTGGCCTAGGCTGGCACCACTGACACTGACACAAACACAGGCACAAAACGCAAGACTGGGATCCAAAGAACCAACTGGGGAGAACCCAGGAGAGAAAAGGAGCGAAGAGGACGGGAAGACGCTGGAGCCACCCAAAACTGGGCCTCTACTGGGGTCGGTAATGGGTAAAGGCTGGGAGTGGAGGCACTCTGTTGGTTGGGACCTCCGAGTAACGTTGATTACTTTGGAGTTTGCGGTCTTTTTTGGGGCCTGTTCCTGTTTCTGTTCCTGTGCCTGTTCCTGAGCTTGTCGCTTTTCTCTTTTCCCTTTCCGAGCTATCAAGACCCCCTGTCTGGTCCGGCTCTGCTTTAGAGCAAAAAGAGTTTCACAAGAATTAATGACGAGCCGCGATAGTTTCTCGTGTGGAAATGAAAAATCACGGGAAACCAAGACCATCAAATGAGCAATATCCGCTCAAAGTAGAAGGTCTGTTTCTTTGTGCGAGCGTATCAATAGAGGTGGGATGATTTTTGAGAGAGTGAGAATGTGGAGGAGGAAAAGATCCCGGGGACTGATGAGCAGAATCCAAAGATGTGAAATAATCGCCAGGTACAGCCAGTAAGGTAGTGACGTGATGCACAGGATGGAATTGATTGACTGGCGAGCTTCAGCTTATGCTTATGAGTGACTACCGAAGTCCCTATCCGTAGGATGAGGCCGTCGAATTGGCGATGCATTAGCTCATGAAAAGATAGGGAGAAGAAAGCGCTGTTGTAATAATATGAATGGCTCAACCGTCCCGGAGTTCCGATACACGTTGATAGACGTGATCTGCTAATCAAGTAAGCATATACAGATGATCCCTCAACGTCGCTCATCCTCATCACGATCTCTCTTCAGAGCGTCATAACAGCGAGATCTTCCTTTCCGCGCTGTCGACCGACAAGCGGGGACCTGATGAGCAAAAGAAAGGCAAGCAATATCCCTGCTTCGTTTAGAGCATGTTCCCACATCGAACGGCATCAGGGGTCAACCACGAGCCAGGAACAGGGGGTTTCTGCAGCAGAAACCGACCTAAACAAGCCCAGTCCACAGCAGGGCTTAAGGAGGATGGATCATATTAACAGAGCCGGATCCTTGGGAGCTCAAAGAGGTTGCTGAGTCAAGTACTGTAGAGGTCGCCAGCTCGTTTTGTGATCGTCAGACAGATCGCGATGGTGTGTGTGCGTGCGCAAAACCAGCTTGTGTGTATACAGAAGGTCGCTGTTTCACCACATATTGACTCTAAAGATAGCAATAGCGTTCGTCTTTGCGCGCTGTCTATTTCTCATGTAAAAGTCTCTTTCTTGACCAAATCAAACAAACTACAACTGACAGAAGGGCATCCCCTGTCCTGCGCAGCAACAGCTCGGCTCCTGGTCCAGAGCGAGCAAAGACGACATGGGTGTCGTATAGAAGAGCGAAAGCGAGAGGCGAACAAGTGCCATGTGCTCTGATCTATCATTCAAGGCGGCAATGAAGCTCGTCGGAATGTGAATTTCCCATGACACGAGCACTCGATCCACTGTAAACATGATCCATCAGCTATCCACAGCCCATTACCGACCTACACAATAGGGCGCTCGCTAACCTAAGCGTGGTGATCCTGGGCTGCCCATTTTCCAAATTCTTCCCTCTTATACCGGGGTTCCGCTCGATCTAGGCAATCTACTCCGTGGCACGTCCCTTGCTATCAAAGCGGTTCACTAGCTAGCAGCAATATGGGATCACCACGTTTTTCTCTCTCTCGATCTCAAGGATTAGTGATGGTCTACGAAACAGTCAATCGGATCAATGGTCAGCTCCTGGCTACCCGCTTCAGAACATGCACGTGGTGCCAGCCTTTCTGGGCAAGACAAGCTGATCTGATCTGATATAGGCTTGAACCCGGAACATATGCTGTAACAGCAATGCTCACCTGAAACACGCGAACAAACATCAGCAAGGTACATTGGATAACACACTTTTTCCAGGGTCGGTATACAAAATGGCCAGCCTATCCGTACATACTCTGTACGTATCCGTACTTTAGAATGGATGAAGGATGATGGGGGAGCCTAAGTTGGAAGCAGAAAAAACCGTCGATGCCGCCCGTCGAGCGTTTCGAAACGGGTTTCCGCCAATCAGCCACGGCTTCTGTTGCGCCAAGGAGAAATCCCCGAAAGTGAAAAGGAGCTTGATTCTTGGCTCGAATGTTCTTAAGAGTGTCGGTCGCTCAATCTGCATGGGGGATGGGACGAAGGAACAGAAAAGGAAGCCTAGAGGATGGTCTTCGTGAAGAAGGTTTGGTTGCTGCGTTACCGTTTCTGGGAGTTGAGTTGATGTTGCAGCCGTGTCCTGCGCTGCAACATCTGCCGGTTCAAAGAAGACGACCAACTCTAAGGTCTGAACCTAATATACGTCTTACATGAACAGACGCCATGTATGCAGACCAAGCTTGGTGCTGGGTTTGAAGCTGAGGCTGGAGCCGAAGGTTAGAACAACTCTTATTGAGTTTAGCCTCTTCTCATTTCACGTTTGTGGTTCTGGCACATGGCACATGGCAGCATCGTGTCTGCAACTCCATGTCGCACCTTGACGCCTCTTTCAACAGCCCGGGCCCATGGTTTCTGGTTAACTCAATGGCGACATCTATAGCAACTGAAAAGCGCAAGGGGTAAGAGAAGAAAAAAAGACGTTGTGTTGGGATCTAGGTACCGCCATGCCAGCCATTCAGCTAGTTTCATACCCCTGGATCGACGCTGTCATCATCGTCATCGCTTACCTATCTCTACCCGTCTTGGCCCTTCTCCACCCAAAAAGGAACGACAAAGCACGGAAGACAAAGAATGAGACCGTCTAGACTCTGTTTTCTTTTCTCTTTTGCACAATCCTTACGAGGCAATGCAAGCTACAGAACCAGAGAGGCATCTAGTGCTTGGCTGTTGCTGCAACTGAGCCACTGAAGGATCAAGTGACTAGCCTATGGACTAAGGATCATGCGTCCCAGCACAGGGGTACGCTTGTGCTGGAGCCTGGCGTGGTATCTGTTCATGTGGAAATTACATGACTCTTGTCAGGACGAAGACCCTCAATACTCAGCCTCAGCTCTAATTTCTTGGCTACGATATACCCAGACTCTTTTTTTGTGGCACAAAGAGGAACTCTCCCGCTGTCAACGGTCTCAGACTCAGGCTATAGATAGATAGGAGATCCTGGCAGTGTATGATTGGAGTCTAGATTAGCAACGGCTTTTGCTCTGACCTGCATCCCACCATTTCGCGTATCAAGAGTCCCATGTCGGCCCCTTTCAACGGTCGTCGAAGGGGAAAGAAAGAACATGACGATCCAAGAGTCGAGAACCCTGATGATGATACTGATATTGACGATGGTACTGTAGCATCCCGTCTGACAGCATCAACGCTCTGCTGGTTCCCGATCATGCACTACGCGTAGAAGCTAACAAATCATACTTCTATGATCCACTCAATCCAATTCACAATAAAATCGCTGGCGGCGCAATGAATTCTATCTCGAGATACATCATGAATATGTCCCTATCCGCGCTAGTCAGGGACAAGAGGTTGCACATCATCATCATCGTCACATGAGCCGATCAACGACGCTATCGTCCTATAGGCATAGTTGCCGAGACTCATCGTCTGTGCTTTAATTTCAGCAAAGTTAGTATTTGTGCAAGGACGGGCATCTTCGAGTCCTGCACAAAAAGCAACGTTTGGTCGACTTATGCAGCCGCTAGAAGCCTCATCCCGTTATTGATCTCCGTTCATGCTCCGTGTATACCCATCATCCATAACGTCTATCAGTTGTGGGCCCCCCTTCGTATTCCAGCATTAAAGGCAGATCATATGCACCAGCATGTCACCTTTCAACTTTTACCCGACTTCTAGGTTTCTGGTCTCGTTACTCTATTTGGTCACTGTATGTCCAGAAACCTCCATATCACAGTCACACATCAACCATCTTCAGGGTCATTGCACGACATTTCTATTTAGGTACGGGTACTGAGGACCACATACATCTTCAGTCGTCCTCCCGCATTCTCTCATTCAGCCCCGCCAGGGATAAAAAGAGGCCAGCCAAAAGCGGAAGAAAAACTCAAAACCATAACGTTAAACGTTTCACCATCCTTGGCTCGGGTACCTACGTTTTTATCCTCTTTACCCAGCTGAGATAGCTCGGAGATAAAAGTGAAAAAAACAGGGCACATGTAAGAAATAGGGGACAAGAGTCTTTTTCGAAGTATGTACTTTAACAAACCTTGGCAGAGAAGAACGTTTCTATACCAAGAGAGCAATATCCCGCCAAACCCTGTCATTGGCGTGGGATGTCCGATGCAATATTATATATAGCACGGACAAATATGTATTACGTGCAAGGTCCTTCGTTACACTGAAAACCTTTTTGCGAGATGATGTTTCCTCGTCTTCTTCACCGTCTCTTCTAACTGCCACGATTCTCATTCAAAAGGAAGGATTGTACAAAGAAAAAGTACCTTGGAATTGGGCAAACTAGACAACGCAACAACCCACTGATCGCTCCTCCAACTTCAACTTGAAACCCGCCTCCATACAACCGGCTCCGGGCTCATCCACACCCCAACACCTCCGTCGTGCAACGAGTTCGAACGGACTCGGGGTCTTCCCTTGTTTTCGTCATAAACAGGGGTAAACTGTTCTCGGCCGAGCACTGCCACACTCGCTATAGCATAGAATATAGAGTACACGCCCCTCTACTTCCCCTAAAACGTCACTGTTATCTAGTCTCGATCCTAGTTCGCCGTTGCCCACGGGTAGGTAGATTCGTTTCTTGAATTAAAAGGCTCGTAAATGATAATAAACTGTAAATCCGTACGTAGCTGATGACCGGTTGTGCCGTTCCTCACTGTCCGCGCTAACCCGCGCAATCCGATGCAAAGCACACCCACGTCAAAAATGCAAAGCCGCCAGACAAAACAGATGTCACTGCCAGCTGGAGAAAAGAGGATGCTCTGTTTGTTGACTCCGAAGCAGATCGGGGAGGGCTCCAATCGATCTTCGACCGCACGGGCTGGGCAGGTAGCTGAAAGGTAATCGTGCAACACCGGCGCCTGAGTGGTATTCCAAATCGAGGACGTGCTCAGGCTGTCCAGAGATCAACGCTTGCATAGCTTGCTGTCTTGTCCCGTCCGCCGATCGCATGCCCTGTCGCGTTTATTGGAAAGTTTCGAGACGTCCTCATGTGCCGATGCCGAGATCGTCAACCGACAAGTCTCGGCGAACTATAATGTTCATGTACTTGAGACGACTGCTCCGTTTTCCCTCCTGGAGTACCTTATGCACTCGTGCTAAAGTAGTAATTCTCCCATAGGTACTCGTAGTCTTCAAGGATGCCTCCAATGAAAGATGGCATCCTCTTGGTCACTCCTCCCACAACTCCTTTGGTGATGTTCTCGTAAGCAGCGCCCCGCATCGCCCACCAACCCATCGCCCATCCACGCTTGTTCCACTCCTCACGCTCTAGTGATGTTGTACGGAGACCTCGGTCCCTAAGCTGCCGGGCCGCAAGCTCAACCGCAAAGCCGATCAGCCAAGGGGTCCAGGATTTCTTGTCGCCACCTCTCCTGTTATTGTGCGCCATTGCCGCAGCGTAGACAAGGGGCGACAAGATCTGCAAGATTTCGGCGCCTTGGCTGCTGCCCTTGAGCTTGTTGAGTAGTTTAGTTGCGGGCTTGATATCATCAGCCGTCAACACGCGTCCCAGCAAATACGAGCTGATATCTCCACCATCTGGCAGTGACGGAAGGCTCATGCCTGTCCGGGGCATAACCCACTCGCGCTCGTGCGCTGGTTTCAGCGCATGTGAAGAACTGAAACCGTCTGCTGATATCTCGTCCATCAACTCACTCTCGCTGCGGTAAGCTAGTTCTTCCTCCTCCTGCGCAGCTGTCGCCGCATCTTCAGGGATAGGTTCTCGTTCAGGCAGCACAGGCGTAACCAGCGGGCGCGATCGAGTGATGCGCATGAGTAAGAGCCGACAAAATGCCTTGAGTGCTTCCAAAAGCACAACCACCTTCCACCTTGACTTCTCGCCGCCTCGTCTCTTGGCAGTCATCTCCCAAAGCATTTCGGTATAGATGATCATTTGTAGGAACATGGCTATCCTTCTATATGCGCCACTTCGTTGAGTCCAGTATCGTGTATATCGCGCATGCGCCGAGGGCATGCTTGCCATTGGCAGACGCGCAATAGCTTTCTGAAGAAGGGAGTCATGGTAAAGGGAGAGGAGTTGAACACCTGAGTGGATGGACTCGGATGCGATTTCGGCATCGCGAAAACGGCCTGAATATGTGGTCAGAGATGGTCTCTCTAACAAGACAGGATCACAACTTACCTGGAATTATGTATGTTAGGCTCCGTAAAGCGCTCTCGATCTGCGACACCTGGCCGGCATTCTTTGTTATAAACTCGTCATACATGGAGAGCCATTGTGGAGGTAATGAGAGGACGCCCCCAATTGATGGTCGTGGTGACTGTTTGGAGGATGTAGAAGCAGAAGGTAGCGTAGTAGAATTAGAGGCCGAGGCTGGCAAATCGCGTGTCAGGGAGGGGTCCATGTCTCGATTCCAACGTTGATGGTGATCGAAGGGGACGTGGTCGAAAGGAGAGATACACGCGTGATGTCGATCGTGATGATGGCGAGTGTATTAGTCGACAGCCATGACGCGTTATTAGAGATAAATGCGGGTGTATATTATGGCGGTGATGTTGACGTCGATGGAGCGGTGATATCTGGAGATGGAGTTGAGTGATTGATCTGGCGACGGGGAGAGACCAGTCATCTCAGCTCACCTTCCCCGTCCACTCAGTCCGAGGCACGTCACTTCATGCGCCCAAAATGTGGAGGTGGCGCGTGCCTGAGGCCGATGACCTCGGCATTTGCGCCGAGGCATCGTTACCCTGGACCTGACAGTTGAAAGAGGCTGCATTAAAGAGCAATAAGGGATCATGACTGATGGACATTTGATTAGACATCACGTATTGAATCCTCTTCCTTATAGCTTCCTATCTTTTTTTTGTTTGCCATTGACTTGATGTTGTGCTTTGTTTATTAACCGTCGATTCACATGGTTGTTGCTGGCATGTGGATACTGCCAAGCACATCTCTAGATAAAGAGACAGCGGTCAACCTCACCAGACCACAATTGTTAAATAACAAAAAACGATGGAACGAAGTAGACACGTTCACGGTGGAATATACCAGCACCATACATGACGTGTCATAGATCCACCAGTTCCATCTTATTATCAATGTCCAACTCGACATCCGTAATATGTAATCTACAACGTCTCAAGTAGGATACCAAAATTACAAATATACTATCAACCCTCTTAAACAAAACCCGAGAGAATACAAGAGCGGCCATTTCTGTAGCCTGAAAGCACGCACGCCAGTAAACTCCTACGCTCTTCTTAGCAATGCCCACTCCCTGTGATCATATATCGAAACGATATACAGCCCCATTAACAAACGCCGGAAAGAATCGAAACTGATTCCGAAATAGGCTGTCTGTGCCAATCGAGCTGTCCGTCCTCGCCCACCATGAAGGCTGCCACGTCCTCCACAAGTTCCCACTCCCCTGTAGTCTGACTCTTCTCTGCATACCGGAAGATGATATTCATTCCGAGATCCTCAAAGACAAGTTCTCTCCTCCTGAGCCGCAGCCACTGTTCATCCTCATCGCCCTCCATCGCATTATTAGCCTCAATTTCCCAGTTCTTCAGCGCAATCGCGCGGAACACTCGACTATCTCGTAGGGCGTTTCGGATGGGATATCTTGTCAGAATACGTATTGCGTCCTCTTTCACTGCTGGGTCTCGGCAACCAAAGGCGGATACAAAGAGCGGCCACGTCCAGCCCGAGTCCATCGAGAAGCCACAATTGGGACGAGATGCGATTAGTGTCTCAGCTATAACATTAATTTCTCGATATTGCGGCGTGAGATCTTTAGCAGTTTCGAGGTTGGAGTACCGTGGCATGGCGGTGTATATGTAGAGGATTAGAAACTCAATATGGAGGTTTATCGCCTGTAGGTAAGGCTGCATGTAATCTTGTCGATTGTCTGATGTGACCTGAAGTAGAGGGCTGAATGAGTTTGACCATCTGTTAAGCCAATACCTCGACTCTTCTAGAAACTTGACAATTCGGGGATTTTGCGTCACACCAGTAAGCTTAGCTCTCAATTCTACCATGTCCTTGACCTTTGGCAAAGCCAGCTGCGCCGTCGTCGCAGTTAGAAGAGGGATATATTGTACCAGCTGTCTCTGCAGTAGAGTCCAGTAGCCGTGGGCTTCGTCTAACGTGCTGAAAGCGGGAGGCATATCCTCAATGACAGTAATATTAGTCTGCTTAGGCTTGAAGTAGGGTGAATGCTTCGTGAATGGCGCAATACCCGGGGGTCGTTGAGGAGGAGCTCGTGGCGGTGTCTGCTGATCTGACATTGCTCGTGGACTTGCTTGACTTTGTGGACTTGGCAAGCCAGTTGGATTTTGTTGGCCTGAAGGCGCATTTGCCCATGGTGTGCCAGGTTGACTCGCTGGACTGGACGCAGAGTGAGGACTGGAGACTTGGCTGGTCGATGGTTGTTTAGACGCAACCCCTGGTGGTTTGGGCGGGAAAAAGAATTTCTTATACGAGCCCATGAAAGATCGAGACTGTAATTCCAATGGTTTGTAGCAGTCTAGAATCTCCTGAACTAGCGCAGGTGGCGCTGGGGCGATTCTGACAAGACTAGGAGCTTTATCGGAGCAGGCAGCGAGTTCATTGAGCATGCTGAAGCCGTGGGTGATGTGCTTGAGAGCTGCGGGCATGTTTCCCCTCTGTGCCTCAAAGCAGATAAATAAGAGGGATGCCAACATGGCGGTGCGCAAGCCTTCCTTTGTGGGCCTGGCCTTGGCTTGAAGTTGAAGAGCCTCGCAATAATAGACAATAGCATTGAGGTAGTGTTTGTTGTCGCCCATAAGCTCGTTACCAGGTGAAGACGCTTCAAAATCGACGTTTGAGGCCTTGCGTAGTGCGCCAACAGCCATGGCGGCATATCTCAGCGAAGGCTCCTGTAATGTCAGTTGGGGCATCGTAGTAGTCCATAATCTCGAGTCTCCCAGGCCTCCGCTGAGGAAGCTAACGCTGAGGGTGGACCATTCGTCAAAGTAGGATCGCTGCTCACTGCTCGTGAAGCATATGGTGTTGATATGTGGCTCCTCAGGAATTGTTGGCGTTCTTGTACTAACAACAGCCGTTGAACCTGTAGAGACCTTTACCCTCGATGCTGCACGGGACTTGCCCGTGAGATTTGAGGCTGACTTGGATTTAGAGGCTGCAGGGCGTGGTCTAGGTTCAGTGGTGGCGGTCTCAGATGGAGTAGGTGTATTGACGTAGCCATCACAAGAGCCTCTCCATTTCAAACAATTGAGACATGATGGCTTTGTTTCATCACATTTGACATGTCGCTTTCTTTAATTTGTTAGTTTTGCATTACCCAAGTTAATTGCTCGCGTGGTGTAAATCTGGACGACCAAGCATGGCACTTACTTGCCTGCGAAACTGTTAGTAACACTATCACGTTTAACCACAGGCCCGCCACAAACTCACAAGTAGCACATCCTGTGCGTGCTCTACTGGAGCTGCGTCTGGTGTGTCGAGCCCTTGTCTCGAGAGCAAAGCGATGAGTGCCGCCCTGAGCATTTGCGGATATCTCAGTTGGAGAAACCGACGACGAACTAGAAGGGGAGGTTAAGTAAGTGTCAGCTCAGCTCAGCTGTAGGATTATATGCGACAGGGTTTGGCGGCTTACTTACCCGTCCGAGCTGTTGGATCGCCCGCCTTTGATAGGGATCGAGAACTGGATCTCCATGTTTGGTTGGATGCAAAAAGATCCACCGGCTGCAGGAAAGGAAGCAAACAAACGGATTTGCCCAGTAATTGCGTTGGTCCAGCCCAGACACGGTAGATCCTAGGGAGGGAGGAGAAGCTCGTGCAGAGACGAGAAGCCGTTCTGGCTAACAGGACACAGGAGGAGAGTAGCTCGGCAACAGCTCCGACTTGCAGGGGCCACACAGACTTGGATGTACCGGACTCATCAAGTCGAGATACAAAGGTGACGTTTGTGGAGCTGGGATGTTTCAACGTCAGCGGCTGTCTGGCATAGAAATTGTATAAAACAAGACAACGGGACAGGTACTGCGGTTCTAGATATAACGAACAAAATAGGCACAATATCTCAGGGCTCGTGTGCGGGGAGATACCTACTCAAGGAGAATGGGCCAAGCAAAACAGGGAGACGGTTGTGGGTGTGCCTATCTCCTTATGCCAGCCAAGCAAGGGTTCCCAGTTTGGCCAAGATAGTCCCATCTACCTGAATTGAGTGACGACGTTTGGGCATTCACAGACAAGATCCGCCCAGAACTTGTTTCTTTTGAGCAACGTCTAACGGAATGAAGAAGTCAATTAATGCACGTCGGCTTCGAGGCGAGATGGGTAGATGGGTTTGGGTTAGCTGCCGAGGAATGGAGGGGATCCGGGCCCCGGAAGAGAGCTTCTTGATTGGCGTGATTACGGGAGGTTAAAGGTGATAGATTATGGGGCATTGGGCATCTGGACTGTATTTGTAGTTGTACCTCTCGGCATTGGTGCATTTTAGTTGTTTCAATCTCTCCTCAACTCAAAGTATTAAATGCCGGGACTGACGACAAGCGTTATTTCAAGTAGTAAGCGCTGTCCCAAAGGTCTAGTTTATGTTTAGAATAGATGAATCCTTCTCATGCAAGTGCGTCACAAAATAAAGGAAAGATCAAGATTATTACAACAATGGGGCGCGTGGCTGTGGATACAGCTAATCCACAAGGCGTCTGTCGGCTAATGTGGTCTAAACTCGAAGTGAACATCCGCCTTATCCGGTTGAGATGAATATCTATGGATATCATTTGCGTGGATGAGGGAAGAGTAAACTGGTGATAAACCGAGCTTGGAATGCAGCCAGCGAGAGATAATTGTGTTAACACTTGACTAGCCATCATGGTGCCATATCAACTGCCCCATACCAATGTATGGAAGTTTGGATAATTACACCTTTGCTCACTTACAAGTAGCCATTACACACCAGCAACCACACCTCATCCATGATCAGGGATCATCAATGATTTGCGCCCCCACGGGAGAGATACAAGGACCGTTGAAGGTGCGGCAACAGGGATGTCAAAGTTACACTGCCGACAGAATTGAGTTTACCGAGGAGTTCCAGCTTGGTAATGACGATCGAAGTGGCATCTATGTTACATTCCATCCTCCCGCCATCTCAGGCTGACTCCAAGGCATTCTTTGGTCTTTGAATGGTCACAGAATGAATGTGCAGATTGCACTATCACGGTTATCCGGCATAGGGCTGAGTTACATCAGGACACTTGGAGAAGTTTTGTGGCTATTTCCATGGTTAGTGGAAGCTGAAATGTGTGTGTGTGGGTGTGTTACATGCAGTGAGCAATTGTCCTGTCTTAATTTAACGTCCAACTGCGTTATCGCATGTAACTGAGTCTCTTGGCGACTTCCATTTTTCAGTGTTGATCTTTGGTCGATATCTACTTCAACCTCAATAATGGGTGAGGATGGAGCTAGGTATCTAGACAAGCGTTGGTACCTGAGTGTGCGAATATCACTGACACGAATGACAACTCATGTATCGAACGATGAGGTCTCCGAGAGAATTGAGTAGGAAAGTAGGCGACAGCTTCGGCTTGTCAGATATCATTGACACATCCTCCTGGAGATTGTGAGCATACACTCTAATTACGGAGATATATCTTCCTGTCCTTTATAATTGCTCAGTTGTAAATCAACATCACCCATCATAATATCATCAGTGTAACTGGCATATTTATTCGGTTCATATCATTGTCGTCAAGTCATCAATCCTTAATGGCTACTAGTACACTTTCGCACAACAGAAATATCTTTAAGCACGTTCACTTGCAACGGCCTCAGCCTTGGCAGGCTCTCTATCCTCGGCACCAGGGTAATCCACCGCGTTCTCACCACCCTTGCCACGGTAGTTGGTGGGATAATCACGGTCAGCGCCCTTGTCATGAATAGGATCAGAGGCGTTGGCACCGACACCCTCGAGTCCAGAACGGTTCTTCTTGCCTCGACCATGAAGCTCCTGGCTGGTCTGGCCGGATTCGGGCTTGCCTAGACCGGTGTGGACGTCGGCAGATGTAGCACCTCCAAGTGTATCAGAGGCGGAAACAGCACCCTCGGCCCCGGGAGCTTGGGCGGGAATTTCATTCTCCGTGTTAGGCTGGAAGGTATTTTCAGGAGGAGCAGTACCAGCAGGGAGCTGCTCAGCGTGAAATTCGGGGGCTGCTTCGTTACCGACAAGGACTCCGGGCGCGTGCTAAACTAACGTAAGTACAATGTTACAAGAGACTTCTATACAAGTGAACTTACACCTTTCGTGGTGAGGGGCTTGGAGGGAGCGACCTTGCTGCTGAACTCGCCCTGTTGGGGAGTAGCGGACTCAGGGTTCATGGACATATTGGTTGTTTGTTCGTGGTAAAGAGGGATTGGAAGTGGTTGTTCAAGATTGAGTGTGTGAATAATCTCGTAGGTATAGTGAAGCAGGTATAACTGTGACTATGAAGAGACCAAGAGTAATCCTTAGATATGGCAAAGCTACATATAAATCATCACGGTTGAATTCATATGTATGATGTCAACATACCATCGTCGACATGACATCACGGTGATCCTACTAATCCGATCCCATCATCACCACTCTGCTTCACACACAGACTTATAGAGTGTATCGACTTTTCTAGAAGTAGTCAGCGTGTCACTCAAGTGTGAAATCGATCGATGAAGATATTCAGCGGGTAGATCTCTGGAGCTAACATCGGAGGTTTGCTCCGCAAGTGACCCCGTTGGTCGGGGGTGTGGAGGAGGGCCCTTGTAGACAACGTCATGTAAGCTTGGCTGTCACGGTAAATGAGTGACTGCATGACTCTGAAGTAAGAAGCACGACAAAATGAGTTGATTGAGGATTCATCGGGTTTCGATAAGACGACCGGTCACATGAGCGGACTTCTCACAATGCTTGTGCCATTCCCCTATCTCTCTGACATGGCACATGAAAGACACATCACATCATAAAAGCTATTGCGACCGGCAGTCTCTACAGTGATAACGTGAGCAATGGTGTTGTTAAACAGCTATCCAATTAGAGCAACGGTTGCGACTATTGATGGAAGTGACATACCCTATATAGGAGGAAGTCTAGAATGCCATGCAGAATCTCAGGTGATATATAGTCTTTAATCGTTTGAGAGTTGAAACGTAATATGGCAACTATCATCGAGTTATAGGTAGAGGATACTATTTTGAGCCTGAGGATATGCTCGTTGTTTTCACCGAGAGTCTTCATCGACGCATCGTGATCTCAATGGATGGGGGAGTTGAGACTCGCCATATGCTGAGACCGCAAACAGAGACTTCTGTAACTCACTCAAGACGGCAATGAAAAGGTTCCCGCTGCAGTAAGTTCCTGATATATATGAAGTTCTGTATAAGTAGTTGTATTGAGATGCGTATGCTTGGTTTTCCTGGGTAACGCCAAGTTGGAGATGCTGCGTGTGATAACAAGCTGCTCAATCTCTTTCTCACAAACACTAATATTGGCAACTGAAACTATCAGGCAATACTCGCCCGGTGAGGTGCGCATGGAATATTTTTCATTGATGAGTGTGACTTTTTGCTGTACGAGAGCGGCTTTTCCGTCTGGTGATGGTGAGACACCCGTTAGCCTCTCAAGTATAAGTTCGGAACACGCGAACAGAACAACGAGACAAGAAAGATCGAGCATACGTTAACTCATATTGGCTGGTTACTAGCAAACGGTGAGTTTCCTAACAATGGATAACGCGTAATACGGCGAGTCCGTTTACTTCCCTCTAGACTGCATTTGTTTTCGTGATGAACGATCACGCTACGGTTGCTTACCCTACGGCTTCAAATCAGCCAAATTTAGGCCAAGTCTCAATGCACGATAGCACTGTTGCATAACTATCTGACGTCAACTGTCTTTAAACCGCACTTTTGTATCGTGGCTTGCGCTTAGGTTATGTTACATAGTTGATGTTACGTTTCACGATGGCTTTGTGCATGTCAATACGCAAGGCATGTCATCAAGATCCAATGCCCGAAAGCGTCACCTACGGATAAAACTGTACTCGTAACAAAGGGATTTTGACCCTTGCATTCCTCAGTATCATCTCCTTTGAGCCTCAAGGGTCCATGGCTGGCTTGACTAACCGCAAGCTAATCGTTTTCGCACCGTCAGCCACAAGTAGTAATTTATTTTTAGTCACGAGCATGCCGATTCAGCCTTAAACATTACATCGCATTTGTGACCAAGATAGAAAGGCTGTAGTCCGGCGACAAGTCTGATGTTGAGGCTTTATGACTGCTAGTGAGTTTAACATTGAGGGAGTCTGCCATGAAACCGAGTCGGCCCCTTGCTTAGTTATGATTGGCCAAGAGACATCATCGTCGATGACCAGTACAAGTGCGTGCGCCTCTTATCATTAAGAAGAAAGCTCCCAACAATGTCGCATGAAACGGCCTTGAAGATCGCCGAGAAAAGGGAATCGTTACGCCAGGAAGAGAAAAAACTGGGAAGAATACTGGGTCATTAAGGATCCTTTAATCTGCCAATAGTGGTGCGCAAACAAAGATAACAAAAGGGTGATAATGGTGCGAATTATAGCATTTAATTTCTGAAATGGCGCTTTGTTAGCTGTGCCGCTGGTGATTAATTAACCTGACACCGCACGCAATGGCGTGGGTGGTTTTGCTTGGACGGTATTTACCACCAGCCTTAGCATCGTCCAAGGCATTGTTTCTTCTTAAAGCACCGAATAGTTACAGCGCAATGCTCAGCGACCCATCTTGCCCTTCCTGCTTTGATCCTGGGGTCATTGATCGTCAATCGACAAGCTATGTGGGCACCCTTCAGGGGATAGTCCAGGTCTAAACGACTGTGCCATGCCTGTACATGACGACCATCTAACATCACCAGTTCTTTACTTCACACAACGCCGCTGTTATGGGTTGACAACTGTATTTAATTATGCTGCTATCGCAACGAAAGTGAGTGATTGACAGCGATTGAGAATTGAAGGCAAAGACCGAGTCTTTGGAATGGACAAAACTTGATCGGTTTCCGAATATAGAACAGAGGCGAGGAGGATAAAAAGGACGCGCACGCCTTGATCATGGAAGCAGAGTAGCTCGAACAAACCAACCCCGTGTTGACGATTCTCACACACCACTAGACCATTCCCAACCTCGTGTCTGCCGTTGTGCCCGTTTCGGAGGAGGCAGTGCTCGTATCTCAGATCTGCCTTTTTTGTAGATGCTAATTCCAAATGACAACCGTTTTCGCTGGCGACACTTCGTATCTGTATTTTTCATCGGTAGTAAACGCTCAAGACGTTTTTCAATTGCCAAGGTTCCAGAACGTCTGCGTCACGGGTCCCGCATTGACCGGGATTATCGCCAAGCTAAGGGCCGGTTGCCGGGGAGCCCAGACTCGCCAGGACGGAACATCCGCTTGAGATGGGCGATTCCAGGTTATCGGTCCGCATCCGGTTTGGCTTCTCATTGGCTGATGGGCCCCTCATTCGTTATTTCCCTGGGACCGTTACAGCGATTCATCAACCGTAAACCACACGCTTCGGTCGGCACTCTTGCCTTTTACTGTCGTTGTTTCTCTCTATCTCTCCATCTTTTTTCCCTCTCATCTTATTTGGACCACGGCCATATCAAGACTCGGTCTTTTTATTCCACTCGCTTGCTCGCGTCCCTGTAGACTTGCTCCGCTCCCGCGTCTCTCTCTTTCCAGCTGCGAATTTTCACTTGCCAATTGATCCACCTGCTCCCAGTCGAATCCCACTCGAGGCGGCGCGCCGCTGCTGGCATTATCCATCTCCTGGCATTGGCTGCACGAATCACTAGCATCATCTCATATCGCTGCTTTGCTCCTTCGCCAGGATCCAAATTTATATCCACAATGCAGAATTACCGCGGTGATCCCTACGAGAGTGAACCTCTTGACTCTCAACATTACGACGACCCTTCGCGACCACCCGTTCCTCCTCCCCATGGTTATTCGAGAGCGGCTGCCCATTACGACTCTCCCACGAGGTCAAACCATCCAGCCGCACACCCTGATTCTGCCTATAGTCGTGTTCAAGGCGGCTACGACGAATACTCTCACCAAGGCCGTTCGGTTTCGCCGTCACCCTACGCAGGATCGGCTGGATACGATAACCCTCAACGACCACAACATCACCAGAACGAACGCGCTTATAACGGCAACCAAGGCCAAAGTGAGCGTGTCTACAACGGCAGTGAAGGCTACTACAACTACGGAGGTAGCGGAGGTAGACACCTGGGGTATGATCACCCAAACTCACATACTACACCGGGCGCAGACAATTTTGGAATGTCGGCGTCAGGTGGTATGGCTGGAATCGCTCATAACGTTGCTGACCTTAATCCTCGCAATAGTGGCATAGGCGCAATGGAAAACTCCGCATTGCCTCCACCTCCCTCGCGGACTCAACAGAATCCTCATGGAGGCAACGGAGGGTACGGATATGGTTATGATTCACCACGCGGGCTACCAGGCTCGTCTTCAACGTCCCATTTCAACGGGAGCGATCCTTACGTCGACAACCCATATCCCGGATACTACAATTCACGAAACGGTAGTGCCAATCTTGGTGTAGTGAATCCTAACGAGATCATCGACGATGGAGACGATGGGCTTGAGTATGGAAAAAGCCAACGGAACTCAATCCTCAGCCTTCCCAACTCAGACCGCCTGAGGAAGGGTGGTGCAACCGCTGCAGTGGTTGGAGGTGGTGCGGCTGCTGGCGGCCTATTGGGGGGTAGAGGTCAGATTTGTTCCGTCAAGTGAGCGCATGATCGCTAACTTTTTACAGGTAGTAGCTACGAAATGAAGGCGGCGCGAGAGAAGCCTTATGGCTATGCTTCAGAGGATAAGGATACTGGTAGAAGTAAGAGGTGCAAGTGGCTCGTCATCATTGTTGTCCTTCTCATCATCGTCGGTGCCATTGTGGGCGGTGTCGTTGGAGGTTTGTTGAATAACGGGCAAAAAGATGAAGGAGGACACGGTAGCTCAGGGCAGTCGGCCAAGGACGATGAAGAGAAGAACGGTGATCTCAGCAAGAACAGTGCAGAGATCAAGGATCTCCTCAACAACTCCGACCTGCACAGAGTGTTCCCCGGCATGGATTACACTCCGCTCAACTCACAGTATCCCGACTGCATGCACAACCCACCTTCTCAAAATAACATCACTCGTGATGTTGCTGTTTTGGGTCAACTGACCAACAAGATTCGACTGTATGGAACCGACTGCAACCAGACCCAGATGCTCATCCACTCTCTCGATCGTTTGGAGCTCACGGACACCAAGATTTGGATGGGAGTTTGGCTAGATAAGAACGAGACAACCAACGATCGACAGATGTCTCAAATGTGGGATATTCTTGATGAATATGGCGACAAACCATTCGAAGGAATCATTATCGCCAACGAAATTTTGTTCCGCGAGGAGATGAACATCACTACCCTGGCCAAGATTCTGGACGACACCCGCACCAAGCTCGATAAGAAGGGTCTGAAGCTGCCTGTTGCTACTTCGGATCTTGGTGACGACTGGACGTCTGAACTTGCTTCGGACAGTGACTATATTATGGCCAACATTCATCCCTTCTTTGCTGGAGTCGATGCTTCAGATGCAGCCGCATGGACCTACAATTTCTGGGAGACCAAAAACGGCGACATGTGGAAGACAGACAAGCAGAAGAACATCATTTCCGAGACGGGCTGGCCTACCGGAGGTGGTACCAACTGTGGATCGGCATCTTCCTGTACTCAAGGCTCAGTCGGCGGCGTTGACGAGCTCAATACCTTCATGGAGGACTGGGTGTGCCAAGCTCTCAAGAACGGCACAAACTATTTCTGGTTCGAGGCATTTGACGAGCCCTGGAAGGAGAGGTACAATACCAAGGGCAAGAATTGGGAGGACAAGTGGGGTTTGTTGACCTCCGGACGCGATCTCAAGAAGGGAGTCAAAATCCCTGACTGTGGTGGCAAGACAATCCAGGACTACAAGGACTTCTCTTCTTAAATGATCAGAGGCGCAAGTCTATGATATCTCTGAGTAACGACCTGTATGAGTCGATACCAGCTTTGCCGATAGAGGGTTTGCATTGGATACAACCAAAGCATCCCCATCGCTTAGTATTTTAATGTATGTTCTTTTTCCACCGAACCGGAGTTCAGGAGCATTGGAGGGGCGGTCAAAACCTTGCTGCGTCTCTTGTTTTTATTCCCAAGTTTCGAATACGCGTCGCATGATTGGTTTTGTAGGGACGGACTGGAAATCGGGCTTTTTATAACGATTGCATTCACGAGGGTATATAGCTGATCCATTAAGCAACAATTAAAACGCACATTATACGATTAACTAGCTTGCAGTGTCGATTGATATTGATGTTCTCAATTTGTATTTGGTTTGGATCAAGTTGTTGCAATGCGGTTCGTTCCATCATTAATACAAGTTATATGTCGCTAAGCTATGTGTGATCCTCTTGTTCCTATGTGACATATAAACCCCGAGTTCATTTCGTCCCTTTATGTCATTTCATTCATTTCGGCCCTTCCGTAAACGCCCTCGTGCAAATAGGTTCGCATCTTAATCCAGATCTCCCTGTGCAAGGAACGCCTCTGGAAAACACGCAGCTCCGCACCTCTCATCCTCATCCCTTCCAAAGGGAGTCTGACTTCCAGGCGTCAGAGGTCGCGATCGTGAGTTGGCGACCTCGTCACTACCCTCAATACCCTCGATGGGATAGTCGGAGTCACCATAGAATAGGGGCTGCGGCGCATACCTCATGGTCCTTGTGCAATCATGACCTCGTTCAATGTCTCTCTTGCGTTCAAGCTGCGTGACCCTTCCCTTTAGCTGATGAACCATTGTGTCCAGCTGAGAAATTCTGTTATCGTACGCTCGTAGTGTGTTGATCAGCCTCCGGATGTTAACACGCTGACTGTCGAGTTCTTGGCGTATTCCGGGGTCCGCACTATGCGGCATGAAGTCATACTGAGGGTGGGCCAATTGCGGCTGTTGTGTTTGTTGTGGAATGGCGCCGTAGGGGTTCAGATTGGCATGCATAGAGACCGGGCTTGCCATGAACTGGTTGGAATTGGCACGATAGGGTGTCGGGATCGGGTTTGGAGATGGTGACGGGAGGCCGAGACGAGCTCCTGCGAGAAGACGAGCGTTCAGTTCGCGCTGAAGATGGAGGTCAACCATGGCAGAGACACTTGTGCCGCACAAAGGTTTACCCTGTTCGCGTCTATAAACTCAAGTCAGTTGATGTCGCCGATGACATATTGATGGAATGTGTTACCTCTTCTCCAAGAGATCGCGACATGCCTCGTCAAGGACCATTCTTTTAGTTTCAGGATCGGAGACGCCGAGATAGGGTACTTTACGTGAGGCGCGATCACAGCATTGCCAGAGGGCCTGATACTCTGCGTCTTTCGCCTTCTGGTCGCATGGCTTTGACTCCTCTGGGGAAGACATTGTCGAGGATGGTTGTTGTAGATGAAAAGGTCAGATTGAGGTTGAGTGTAGATCGAAAGGGCTTTTTATAGACGATTGAATTGAACGGACTGGGAACCGCAGTGGGATCTTGAGTGTGGGATCTTGAGTGTGGGATCGTGAGATGGGAGAAGTTGACGATGCAGATGAATGGCGATGAGGAAGAGAAGCTTTGGACAATTTCAGAGGATCCCCAGGTAATGGTAGACAAATGATCGGAAGTTGCAAGGGGACCTGACCCCAGTTGATGTTTAGGATGAGAAAGTAGTCCGCCGGCAGGATGAAATGATCATAAAGTAGAGAAGTGTTAGGTAATTTAGAAGAGAACCAATAATTTTAGTTGTGGAGGTAGTGAAGGAAGAGATTGGGATTAGTCGAGGCTGAGGTGAAAATAAAGGAAGCAACGTTACGATAAAGTAAGTGAAATCTTATGAAGAAATCAGGAGGAGTTTAGGAAGAGTTAAGGCAGAGGAGAAGAGATGAAAGAATGCGCAAGAACGGAGACTGTTAGAGCGATGAAGCATCGACAAAGGCTGAAGGTGGGAGAAGTGGAGGGATATGCGGACGGTGGTGGTGAAGTGAAAGGCCGAAAAGTTACCGACTGTGAGAGAGTAGGAAAGGGATTGACAAGATTAAGTCTAATGTTGGGGGAGAAGAGGAATTGTAAGAGACAGCGACTTATAGGTAGATGCCAAAACTTCAAGGGCTGTGGACGTAGAAACGAAGGTCTAAGTGATGGTCTAGAATGGTTGAGGCATCGGGTACCGGGACAGTACAGGAATGAAGTCGAAGTAAAGGATGGAGAAGGAGGAAAACTGTCAAACGGCAAGTAGCAGCAACAAGCAATGAGCGCAAAGTGTAGACTTTTGTAAGAGGGACGCTCTGCAGGCTGATCTCTAAGAGATGGTGGTCGATTCAAGCTTCTTGGACAAGTCTTCCTCTTCCTTGTCTTCTTCCTTTTTCTTTGCATGCTCCTCCTTCTCAACCCCTTCCTTATCATCGCCCATCTCTCCCTTCTCCTTGTCTTCTGAGGTGCTCTTCACCTCAATCTCAGACAGAGGCTTCCAGTAGATATCCGTAGTCGAAAACGACGGATCAAAATCTATTCGGTGTTCGCGCTGAGGAAACTCGCAGGTCTCATACAATTTGTGCATCTTTTCAATATTCTCCATATCCTCTGTCGCAAACATACTAAAGCATTGTTAGCACATGTCAAAGCAGCCGTTATTGGCAAACTCACTCGTCCCAGGCCACCCATCCTGTCCCGATGAAGAGTATCGGGAGATGCTTCGCTAAAGCCTCGTTATAAACGGGCTTGTAAAGATGGACTCCGAAGAAAAAAGTGTTTGAGTCGACCAAATCGTATCCTGCTGGGTCCTCAATGACAGTGTGACCATGGTTGGTGAGGAACTTCTTGTCCGATTCGTTGAAGACGGGATCTTGGAAGAAGGCCTTGATCTTGTTACCCGTGATTTTCTCTATAGATTTGTTAGCATGAATACTGAGTACAGTGAATGATGCGACAAACCTAGTTCCTCGATAACAATCTCAAAGGCAGCCAACTGCACAAATGACGTTTTCTTGGGATCAATCCCATCATGGTGCGGATCAAACGTGCCAGTGCCAAAGTTGACCGCACGATTGATATCCTTGAAATGAGCAGCCTTTGCCTTGATGAACTCACGCAGCTCAGAGCATGGTGGTTCAGCCTCCCAATGCGACCGATACCGGTCGTAGTCCTTCTGCAGCTCAGATGGGTCACGCAGGTTTTCTGTCTGGGGAGTCACAGAACGAGAGTTAATGTGTGAGGAAGCCTTGGATTTGTTGGATTTGCGGGACTTGCGAGTTACGTGAGTCCATTCTTGGGTGTCTTTGGCGGAGGACATGATGGGGTTGATGAGAGGGGTTGATATTAGAGATGGCAAAAAAAAGAAAGAAAAGGAATTAGGGGATGAAACTTTTAGGGTAAAACTCTTGTAAAAGAAAATGAGACAAATGTCGATGAATAGATGGATTAACCAACAAAGAGCACGAAACGGCTCTGAGATGCTCACTCTTATACTGAGGCTCAGTGAGGTTGTCGTGAAGAATGAGATTTCGGGATCCACCTCGGTGAAGCTCGGTGAGAGTCAAGGTGAGAGTGGGCACTTATCTGTGTTGGATTTGGATCTGGATCTAGGTGGCGCTTTTGGTTCAGGAACACTTGAAGTTTAAAACACTAGAGTTCAAACGATGTTGGAGTGTAGATAAAAAGTGTTGGGTTTATCAGGATCAAGGTTGAATTTATAGTTGTTAAGTGAACAATTGACTGCATTTTCTTGTCATCATCTATCCATCTCTAGGTTACTATCGCAGTCTTGTGGTGTTTTACAGCTTATTATCCCGGTTGTTCAACGTGCACAAGAAGCTACAGTGCAACTGCAACATCAGCTTACGCTTGTGTCTGTGTCTGTGCCTCTGGATGTGATGGTACAGACTTGGCGTCTAACAGCACGACATGAGACCATGTGTTTTTTGGTGCACCACAAGAGAGTCAGCAGATCATACTCTTCTTCAGCAACCGCTTTGCATCACTTCACATCTCTGGGCGGCTGCAGTCCATGAACCATCGGCTCAACTGATCCGATCGTTCAAAGGGTCAGTCGATGGAAGAAGCGGCACTTTAAGTAGGACCATAACTTTCTGAATCTGCCCTGGGTCTCCCCCGCTCGTCCCGAACGTGCCATCCATTAAAGTTGGCAGATCATTGGCCACTCTCCCGTCAGGGTATAGCGCCAGCGCTTACAGCGAAGCCTCAGCTCTCCAGTCACAGCGCAGAGCGACCACCTCTCGCCCAGCCCAACGCTCATCCCCAGCTCCCCATTGGCTGCGGGCCCCGGGTGCCATCTGCAGCAGGGGTCCTCTAGGGTGGCCGTTCCGCGCTGTGCTTTGGGGAATCACACTGCGACTCTGGCGATTCACATTGGAGATGCAGTTCAAATGGGCGGCTGTGAAAAATGGCCACCCAAGGAAACGGGGCCCCAGAGCCTTAAGAACTTGTCCACGCCCCCCTTTGCCTTTGACGTGCGGCCTCTTCTTCCAGCCTGCATTTCCTTCCTTTTCTTTTCTCCGAAAGAGACCAAAACTTGAACCTTTGGACCTGTTGGTTCGTGACATGTTGAGCGATTCATGAGGCTGAGCCTTTGCCTTTGACCTGACATTGCGACTGTAACACCAAGTTTACACTCAACATTCACCATTCGATACACCATACACCACACAAAGCCGCAAACATGCACACATCAGCACTTCTCACAATCGTCCTGGCGGCCGTCGTCTCCGCCCACAGCGTGATAACGTACCCAGGCTGGCGAGGAAACAACCTCATCACCAACGAAACCTTTCCCTATGGCATGCAATGGATATATCCTTGTACGTCTTCACTCTATCTTTCCACGACGCAATCAACTAACTTTGTTCAACAGGCGGTGGTCACAATGTCACGACAAACCGCACATACTGGCCCACGACAGGTGGTGCTGTCGCTTTCCAGCCTGGTTGGTTCCGTGGCCACGAGACTGCCTTTGCCTACATCAACATGGGCTTCGGTGACGACGGTCCTGATGGCGGCCCTGCCAACATGACTCTCCCCATGGTCCCCATGTTCCAGATCCTCGGCCCCACCAACAATCCCTTCCCCGGAACAATCTGCCTTCCTCAGGTGCCTCTACCAAAGAACACCACCGTGAAAGCCGGTGACAAGGCAACCATCCAGGTTGTAGAGCTCGCCATCCACGGCGCATCCCTCTACTCAGTAAGTACACCCCAAACAACCACAGACATAGAAACACAAACTAACACATCGTAGTGCGTGGATATCATCTTCGCCGACCCCGGAGACAAGAGACTTAATGAAGTCAACGAGACCAACTGTTTCAATTCGACCGACATCGGCTTTGCGGACATCTACACCATCACAACCAAAGAATCCGGCTCCGACGCTTACGTGAGCGAATCCGGCGCCACACAAGCACTGGGCCAACTGGGCTGGGCAGGATGGCTACCGCTGGCCGCCGCCGGAGCATGGACACTATTGCTGGCATGATGATGCTCAACGAGTTGAAAAGAGAAAGAGATTGTATATCGCAAAGCATAATGATGGCGTTTCGGGGGAGAGGAATATCCCTGGGTTCTCACAGCCCTTCTTTTTTTCTTAGTTAATTGTCGGTTATTTTGACTTCCTTTGGGGCAAGTCTTGGTTTGGTGTTGGGAGCCTTTATCTGCTTCATTCTTTAAGATATCGCGTAGAACACGAGAAATCTATGATGACCCGAATTCCAGAGGAATGTTTATAACATTTCTTTAATTTGATGAGATTCTGTGAATCGAGATATAATTCTGTGAGACTGGACATCCGAAAGATGAGATTTTGATCCGAGACGATGCCTGCCTGGTACAGCCGACATGAGAGCAATCGTGAATTTCATTCCACATCAATACACCAGTACCATGAAGCCAAACTGTCAAAATCTGGTATTTATCTACGGATAGCTCTATGTATGCCTGTTCTAATTCCGTACATCCGCACCACGCCAGGCGGAACCCGGCTTGGTGCTGCATCAGCCCTTCATTACCGGCACAATCAATCACATTCATGGAGCTACCTTAGCGCACTCGGCCGCGACAGACTTGACACGCTCCTCAGAGCTACGTCCAACGGCACTTTGGATCCACCCCTTGATGCCAAGATTGGCCGCCTCGGCCCTTGACGCTGAGAGAAGTGTGCCGAGCGCCACGAGAGCACGATAGATAACTTCAGAGTCTGTTTGACCATCACGGGTGAGGATCGTGCCAAGAAGAATGGCAAGGCGACGGCGCTGTTCGGGAGCCAGGAGACGTTCACGATGAACCAGGACGGAGAGGTTGATTGCGACTGTGGTAGCAGCAATGAGGATATTGCGGTTAAAGGGGCCGATGGGGTCTGAGGATACACCAACAATACGCTCCAGGACCGAAATAGCCTCTTCAGATTGAGCACTAACAACCGAACGGCCATTTGCAGTGGAAAATATGTTGGCGAGGGTTCGAAGACCCATCATGGCTGCGTTCTCGTTGGGAGTCTCACCCTGAGGCAGAGCTGCCGCAAAAGCAAGATCAAGAAGGGAGCCGACTGAGGGATCAGTGAATTGAGCAACGAGAGGATATTTAGCGACGCAACGCAGAAGATCGAGTCCAGCTAGACGATCCGAGTAAGGCCATTGTGTGAGAATGCGGACGAGAAGAGGAATGGCATCTTTGGGAACAGGCTTGTTGGATTCAAGCGCGGTGCGTAGCTCGGACAGCGTGGATTCATCGGATGGGTTGAGAGCAGCATCTTTGCGACCCGATGAGACCATGTTCTTGTTGATGCTGAATATTTTGTTAAATATAGCTAAAGCAGTCAGTAATTGTTCCACGATTCAATGCTGTGAACTTCCTACCTTCATATTTGGCTGCTGTAATACTGAGATAGTCCTTCTGAGGGAGCACCTTGGGTTGCGTGTCCTCCCCGGGCCTATACCGTGATCCGGTACCGAGAGGATCGGGACCACTAGACTCTTGAGTCTGGCCTAGGGTCGCTCCCTTGGTATTTTCGGTAATAAAGTTGGCCACGTTATCAAGGTAGGAGAGCGGCAACTCATTGTCGCCCAAGAACTTAGTAGCCCTCTCGTAGGGATTCTCGGAGAGGTTGTAAGGAAGCTTTAGAGCAGGCTTGCCGTCCTCAATGTCGACATCAAAGACGTAATCGTACATCTTGCCTTGGTATTCGACCTTCTTACCAGTACTGCCGACAGCATCGACAACTGTTCCAACGTTGATCCATTCCTGTTGGCTCACTGACCAGGTATGGGCAGTCACAGCACCATTATCCTCCTTGATCATCTGGACTTGGCCCTCCTTGGTGCCAGATTTTGACTTCAGGAAGTCTGGGCCAGGAAGCTTCTCCTTGTTGACACCTCCGACTTGTTGCTGAGGGATAGATGAAGACTTGACGGACTCATCAAATTCCTTGAGCGTCGCTTCATCGGCAGTGCGTTCGGGGCTTCGTGTAAAAACGCGGGCGATGCTATCGCTGGCGCCTGTAACAATATCTCCGGTTTCGGGGTTGGCTGCGACTGTCCAGACAGAAATAGCAGGGTGGGTAATGGTCTGTACACACTCATTGCCCTTCCATATCCTGACAGTACGATCCTCTCCTGAACTGACTAGTTCGCCGGTTGGGAGGCTAGCCAAACTGTAGACAAAGCTCTCGTGTCCGTGAAGTTCCGCGACTTGTTGGCCATTCAGCTTCCATAAGCGGATGGTGCCGTCGTTACTTGCGCTCGCGATATCTGCACCGCTGGGGTGATCTTGAGGAACCCGGCAAAGGGCACGGACGACATCAGGTGTATGGATTGTAGAGTTGGGAGACACTTCACCAGCAGTAGATTGCCGCAAGTCGAAGATGCGAATGTTCTTATCGGCGCAGCCAGTCACCACAGTGTGATCATCAAGCGCAACAACACTCCAGACCGCCATACTTTCATGGCCGCTGAGCATAAGCTCTGTCTCCCATTTTTGGGGACTCCACACACGCGCCTGGCCATCCCAGCCACCTGATACCAGATATTTGCCGCTGGGAGAGACATCGATGGTGCAGACGTTGTGAGCATGACCGACTAGAAGACGCTCGGCATTGTCGGTGCTGGCTGCGTTGGGAGACTTGACTTCAATGATGGTATCTTTGCCACCGGACACAACATATCCGTCTGGATGATCGTTCAACGGGGGAAAGAAGGAGAGAGAGTTGACGTATTCGGAGCCACGACTCAAAAGGGTTGCGTCAAAGCTTGGAGGCGATCCTTGAGTACGACGCCATATGCGGACACTGCAATCGCGAGAGGCGGTTAAGACGGTATCGGGGGAGGGAAAGCTTGCGGCTCGAACCTAAGGAAATCGTTAGTGTTGAGTGTATTCAAAAAGGTCCACGAGAATGTATACATCAGCTTCGTGGCCGACCAATTGTGCCGACAGTTTGAAGTTGGCCATTTTGAAAAGTTGATGGATGATGGGAGTATTTGACACTGCTCAATGCAGTGGAGGGGAGCTTGATGGGCGAATGATGATGCAAGAGGAACAAAAAGAAGAATGGCCTGCTATCTCTTCAAACAAAAGGCGCGCCAACTTCAAAGAGCAATTACAGTATGGAGAGATGTTGTATCGTCAAAAATATCAAAGATCATCAAAGACAAGAGCAAACGTGACAAATCGCAGAGTCGTTGGTCAGTAATGGAAGCTGATCGATTGCCCCTTCCCGTCGTGTCTGTCCAGCTTAAGCCACAATGCGTCACTAGGCATCAGCCACCTCCACATGGCCGCATCCAACTGGCACTTGATTCAGCGAGAGACATAATGGCATTTCGGCTTCCAGTCTCAGAGAATCTATGAGGAGGCGATCCATGACTAGCCTACGATGGTCTACGACCATTATTGATCACATCAATACAACAAGCATCACCCTCAAGTGGTGGCCAGCTACACCCCGCTTTGTGGCGGTGCAATCCCGAATGGAAGGTCCACCGACCGCTCGCTGCAACCCCGCTGTTCGAGTTGGACAAGCGTGACCCTGCCTTCAAATGCGCGTTGCTGTTTCCTTCCCTGTCCTGGCCCGTCTTCGCAAATATTTGGCAAATTATCACCGCCCTCCTTTTACCTCCTCTTTTTTCTCTTCCACGGGGGTTACGATCTGGGGGCACATTCACGCTTCTCTATTTTGCGACCGCCAAGACACACCCACGACTTTCATCTCTCCGTACCTCTCTCCGTATCGGCTTCCAGGCATCTGCTCCTTTTCTTCAAGTTTGGCTCGTCATTGTCACCATCAAGAGAGACGCTCCACACTTCTGCGCCGACACGCGACAACCACTGCCACGAGTCACGATACCAACCGCTCTTAACGACGTTTACGACCGTTACGACCTCTACTATACTTCCAAGTTTTGACGCAATTAGCTTTCATTGGGCATCTCATCATCGCTTGTCCGATATCCAACATACTGCGACTCAGCGTAATTGGGTCGCATCCACAACAACAAACCCTATCGCACTATCTTCGTTTCTAAGTTCCGTCGCAATGGCCTCCGAACCCCGACAATACCATCCCTTGACCTGTCACGGTCATTCTCGACCTGTCCCGCATATCGCCTTTTCGGCTATCGAGAAGGATCTCGAGAAGAATGATGTTTACTACATGATCTCAGCTTGCAAAGGTGCGCCGCCCACGTACTTTCAATAAAGCCCATATTGACGTGATACAGATGGCAACCCTATGCTCCGCAATGGCATTACTGGCGACTGGTAAGGTCCTCGGAACTTGTATCTAGTGACTGTTCTGACTTGTCTAGGATCGGCACTTTCATCGGTCACAAGGGTGCTGTTTGGCAGGCTAGACTCAGTCCCGATGCCTCCAATGCGGCGACTGCATCCGCCGATTTCACAGCGTAAGTCTTTTCTCAGGGATACACTCAGCATCGCTTATACCTCAATAGCAAGATCTGGGACACCTACACCGGCGAGTTGCTATACACTCTCCAGCACGACCACATCGTGCGCGCCATCGCGTACCCACCGGATAACTCTGAGCTCATTGCGACTGGTGGTATGGAGAAGAAGCTGCGCATCTTTGATCTTTCAGATCTCCCTAACTCTGAATTGCCCGCCACGTTTCCTGCGTCAACTGGGTTCGAAATTGGCGAGGGTGTCCACACTGGCTCCATCAAGTTCATCTGCTGGACTCAGGACCCCAACATTGTCGTGACAGCGTCAGACAAGACGATTCGATGGCTGGACCTGCCTAGCCGAGCATGCATTCGACATGAGGTGCTTGATGGAGACATCAAGTCTTGCGAAATGGTATCTTTGGCCGCCCAGTATGCCTCACCCAGTGATATCGGTGGTGGAAAGCCAGTACTTGCTGTCGCTGCGGGCAAGACTGTGTACTTCTGGGGCGGTGTCCAGGCGATGGATGAGCTGAAACGCATTCCTCTGGGATACACTATCGCTAGTGTGACCCTCGACCTCAAGGGACGCAAGCTGGTAGTCGGCGAAGAGCCTGGTACATGGGCCAAGGTCATTCGATACGACGATGGAACGGAAATCGATACCCATAAAGGACATCACGGTCCTATTTGGTCAATCGCATTCTCCCCCGACGGCAAGCTTTATGCTACGGGATCGGAAGATGGCACCATCAAGCTGTGGAAGAACTGCGAAGGGTTCTACGGCCTCTGGCGTGGAGGCAGTGAACGAGCTGCAGAATAGGAGCGCAGGTTTGCTTCTGCTTCAACACCAGACCCCTTTAGGTCTGAAACTCATGAAGCTTGCAAGTCCGACATTTCGGATACTTCACGGAGTAGCAAGTCTGACACCATCGAGTGGGAGATGCTTATGGCGAAATTGTCCAAGATCCAAGAATGAAACATGATTATGGAAGAAGCAGACAGGGAGTTGGAGGAAACTCCAGCTTGGTCACATTTATATCGCACAAGGATCATCTACTAGACTATACATATCAACGGAAAGGACGCACAAGTTTTGTTAGACATACACACTTGAGAGGAAGTGAGCCTCAGTGGCTGTTGAATCAAGGCAGGGATTGAATTGTATCTACAAATGTCATTAATACCAAGCGTACCATGAACATACCTAGATAGATACATGGCCAAATTCCAGTTTTCCTGAGTTGTTCCAACTCCCGCGGTCCTTCTGTCCATTCTATTTGCTACAGGCTATCAGTATGCTTGCATCTACGAAGGGTATTTAAGTAAAATATCAGATCTAAGCAAACACAATACACATACTACAGACATGCACGTATCTACGAACTAGTAAAACGATTTCGCGGGCGCAAGTGCTACGCTGGCCAGATAAGAACTACGATTGGGGAAGTCTACAAACTTTGCCTTTACTTCTACAGTCTACATTTAGAGCATGCTTACTTGGAGTTCGCATCACGGCTACGAAGTCGCTTCAGGGTCTTGTGGAATGGCTCTGTCAATAGAACCACGGCTCACTCGCTGGGGGAGCGACACGCGCTCGTCGCCGGTCACGTCCTTGGCACGTTCCGCGGAAGTGGCGTCATGGTCCTTGAGGTCCTTGAGGGGGCTAACCATTTCCCAATCGTCAGATGCGTCTTCGTGAGTGACGAGTACAGCGCGTTCGATGCGGGCTTTGTTGACCAAGATGTACTGGCCACTTTCGATAGACACCTGCTTCTTGGGCCCGTCCTTGAGGCGGATGACGGGCCGGCTTCGGTTCTCGGAGGGGATGGTGAGGACTGTGTTTTTCTCCGAGTGAAAAGTCACGCCGGGCTTGCGCTTGAGCTCGGGTGGCGAAGAAGTAGGATTGTCAGAAGAAGACTTGGTGATGCTACCCTTGGAGGGAGACGCGCTATTGTAAGAAGACATATCTGCGGTGGAAGTGGTTATTATTTAGTGTTGAGTGGTCGAAAGATGTTTGAGATTTGAGGATAGTCTCTGGCGAAAGAGAGTGCAATGTTGATGGAAAGAGTGGAGGAGAGAAAATGTTCTATGTTTACATGTAAGAGGTTGAGAGAATATATACATCTGCTCGTTGTTGTTCAGCGGTGGTGTTGTTCTTGACGAGCTCATTGATCGAGGGTGTTATTCGGCCTTCCAGTAAGGGAACGATGGGAGACGGAACGAACAAATGACGAGTACTTGGAGGGTTACAAGAAAGATGGAGATTGGATCAGGGATAAATTTGTTGACAATAGTGATACAAGATGTTCGTGACAATAGAAGGTCAGTAGTGGATGGTTGAGGTTGGTTCATCCGAACACGTTGTTGAGAGCGATTGTCCCAGAACATAGGGTGAAGACAATGTGAACGATTGTTTCAGGGACCAATATGAGTCTGCCGAAGTAGATCTGAAGCAGTATGCTAACTGAAAAGGACTTGGACCAATACACAAGACTTGAGGTGTTCGGCATCGAGGACCATGTCTGTAAACTGCGACAGGTAGAGCCACGTATGGCAGCATAACTGACGTTCATCACTGATGCAATAAGCTTGAATCTTGATTATAGGATTTTAGCAGCCCATTATTATTATTGACTAATCCCTCCAGACTCTAGACATCTTTGCCTTCCAATGTTACAGCAGGCTAGCTCCTCAGTTCGTCGAGATGGTGAACTTGTAACTCCGCGATAATGGCAGCAACACAAGAAGCTTATCATTTTAAACAAGCCAGAAACTCTCACAAGACTCCAGTTAATCTGAAAAGAGAGATTGAGTGTTTGTAGGCCAGTGTTTGTGACCTCTCCTCGCTGTGGTTCAACTGCGACAATGTCATGAGAGCTTCGTTCCAACACCCGTTGATGAGTAACACACTATCGCGCAAGCTGACCGAAGGGAAGACCAAAACCCAAGAACTCTTAGATTAGTATTACGATTGTCGATCAAACACTTCTATCAGCCTGGTGCCTGTGGAAAGCGCGTCCTACAAAATGTCGAGTCAGTGCCGACTGACAGCGAAGCTTCAAGCTGGTAAGAGTAGGCTATGCATAACAATCGATCCACCAACGATAAGATGGAACTTATCGTCAATGAAACCAGGATCAATTCCGTCAAGCCAGTGTAAAAACCAGTCATCATGTCTACAATCGGCACGAGGCGAGTCTATGCACCTAATCGACACCAGAGACTGACCTTGCCACCCATCCACTACTGTAACAACCTAGCGCCTGTCGCGTACAACTATGAATAAGACAATGCGCCCGTGCTAATGGACTTTGTCAAAGGATGCGTGCTAGTCGGGGATAGCTTGTCTAGTTTGCGTACCTTTGAGCTATTGATGTACCACATTGGGGCAATTGTAAATTGTGGATAGTTTGGACAGCTGGACCGACACGTTGGGCATCGTGCGCACCTTATTTCAAGGTTTACGACTCCAAAGTTCAATCTAATGTTGGATCGCGGCTCTGAAGTGGCTCGGAATCTCCGGAGCCTGGATCACCAACGGGTCTATGGCTGCGCGACCTCGGAACCGCAAGACCAGCCCTCAATACATTCGCGATCTCGGCATTTGTCTCCTGGATAATTAACCTCTCAAACTCTATCTAATCCTTTGATATTGATTCTTTTCCTCACACGAACTTTGTGAAATTGCCGACCCTCGAATTTTACTTTCTGTCACGGTGAGAGTGCAGATTGGCGAGCTGAGCGCTTCGAATGTGAGAATAAGGAAGTCTTCCATGCCGATCAATTACAGCCTGGAGAAGGTTGAAAACAGATAAGGGGTGTTGCAACGGTTGCTCAAGTTGGTTTAGTTGGTGGCATGCACCGAAGAGAGATCCTGCAGACCTGACTGGCTTGAACCGAAGGGGTTCAACGTGGAAGCAGGAGACGTGCTGCATCTTGCAAAGCTAGCGCGGGACCACCAAAGTATGTGAGTAGTATGACGCACAGACGAAAAAAAAAAGATGCGTTTGCAATTGAGTGTTCTGCTGAGACTAGGAGGTTGCAAAGAGAGAACACTGAGTTGGATGCACAACGGGCGCTGACAAGGCAGAAGAGGCAACAAAACAGGTTACAATTGGAGGGGAGACCAGAAATAACAAGACTCTTTGTTGGATGCAGCTCTGTTCAAAAGCCCGGGTGCCTACCTGCATACTTCCGATGCAGGTTTTTGTGAGATATCATATCATCTTTTCTCGGTTGCGTAGTGGAGATGCCACATTCGCCGTCTGGGGGGTCGGGGATTGTGAAATGAGGGGAACTGGATGAAGGCCTCGAAACATGACCAACACGAGTAAAGACAAATAACTCACGAGTAAGGAGTATGTGTTGATGGTGTTTGTCTAGAAGCGAACGGTATGCGTTTGCAAGTTACACTACATACGCCGCAACGGAAGGAGATATTGGTGAAAATTAAAGCCTGAAGTACAATTGAAGTGCAACTTACTAGCATATGCCAAGGCGGAGAGGATGTACAAAAACGACTTTCCTGTCAATCGATGGAACTAGACGATCCTTGGTGTAAAGTGTGGAGAGAGGGCCCTGTACGTTGCACCCATTCATCCGAACGCGCTCACCTACAGGGTCTATTGCATGTCATCACGGATTGGACCTGGAGTATCTATCATCAAACAAAAAAGGCCCTGAATAGCCTCGACGACAAAAGCCAAGTGTTTGAAATAGTTTGCGTGACATCATGCGGCGTGTATGTGTACAGTGCAAGGATCGTGAATACGGGAGATAGGAATTGGAGATGGCGCTGTAATGGGCACGAATGAACATGATTTGACACTCCTGGAGAAAGTGGCCATGTCAAAAATGGAATAGAGGTTCATGTTTGCATGTGAGCGCTGATGATGAAGCAAGTGCCGACAAAGTTCTCAACCGAATCAACTGCCGTGCAAAAAAAAGAAAACATTAGCATCAACCGTGACCTCCATCCAATATAATTAACATCAGCTCCAAAAGCAAACAAAAAAAGAGTTCAAGACATTCATCACACACACTCACGGTGGAAAAGGTTAGCCGACACGGCCCGCTGCAGGGACGTTTACGCCGCGCCGCATTTGGCTTGTTTGACACATGACCTTTTTTCTTTTCCTCAGCTTTGCCTTGGCCCGTTTGTTCAGCTGTGCCTGTCCTGCTTTTGATTCACTTCTCCAACGGCGTGGCTGGAGTATGGGGAAACACAAGATAACAAGAATGGGATTAGATGAGCGAGATGAGATCACAGTGACTACACCATCAAGATACGAATGTCCGTATTAAGCCTCGGTTTCTTTCTGGCTTTGATGCGAAAGCGGATCCGCGCTTTGGGGGGCCGATCTTTTACTGCCTTGTCGCAGCGCTAGTAGGACAGGGCTGATGTGCCTAGCGAGGATGATCAAACGCAGTCAAGCATGACAGATTTGGCTCAACGTCATCTGGCAGCAAAGATCAACAGTCGCCAATCATCATATCACTTACAGCATGCTAATATAATGCTGCCAACCGCTGGATCAACATCAAGACTCATCATCGTGATGGCACAGAACTGAGACCCATGGCGGCTGTTGACTTGGAAGCATGCCAGTCAACGTCACTGGTCTCAGAAGGTCAAACAGCGACGCCGCATGGTGCCGCTTCATGCCGCGCCGCGCCGGGGTTGCTCTGCCGCCGTCTACTCCGCCGTTGTTACTGTCGTGCAAAGACGCGACAAAAGATGTAGACATCCGCGTATAGAAACAAGATTGAACGAACGATCGGCGTGGCGAGTCCCGGAGCCGAAGGCGCCGTCCGGGAGAGCAAACGCTCCTGCTGGGAACTCGTGCCCGTAAAACGTCCCATCCACGGGGCTTTGCAACGGACGACACGGAGACGGATTGACGAGGATTTCCCGCGATGCAGGTCATGTATCTTTCACGTAAAAAGCAGGCCGAGAACGACATGTAGTTTAACATTATCATCCCGTTCCGGCCCCCTCCGCTCACGCGTTTTTGGATTAGGTGGGCAGGTCTAGCTTAGGATGGGCTGTTGAAGAAATCAGGCCACTTTTCGGCGACCCCAGCACCTCACCAAAATAAACCCATACCAAGTAAATCTTCCGGGTTGGAGAGTCATGATGGATATTATCATTGACAATGGGCTTTTCAGAATTGATCCTTCTTGCTGGTTATTCGGCCGGTTTGGCTAAGATAGGGAAGAGAACCGACGGGAGCTTGCGTTTAGCGGGCTATCATCAACCCATGATGAGGGAATGCGAGCGTAGCGTCTGGGATAATTGAACCTGGATAGCAAGATAGATTGAGATGTTGTTGAACATTACGTAGTATGGATTGAGATAGAGGTAAATTCACCAGTTGCGGGATTGGCATGTGCTAGAATAGCCTCACGGGGGTGATGCATCTTGCAAGAGGTTCAATTGAGATGAGACCTTGACACGGGTTTGTCACGCATGCACGGCATCAATTGAGCAAAACTTGGGAAAGCGGTATTCGAGTATGGTGCATCAATTATCTTTAACTTGGGACATACCGTCTCTTTAACAGTTTTGAGCACCGCCACCACAACAGTCCCGAGTCGAATGATCTCAAGTCAGTGTAAAGCCACCTCTACGAATATCACCAGATAGCATAACGAGCCTGTTGCGGATTTGCACTCTCAACTTCAAACAAGTCAGCCAAGTCTACAACTCTAAATTCCCTCTTTCATGTCGCCAGACGCCATGCGAGATCATGTTCGGCGCTCGCCAAAACACCCTATTCGAACGTTCTTAACCTTCTAAGCGCCTCGCTTACAACAAGCTATTCTCGCCACAGCGCGGAACCGGTGCCGGGCTTTGACACACGGGAGCAAAGGGATGCGCTGTAACATCGCCTAGTAGCTAAGGTAGGATGGAGAGGGGCACGTATAGCTCACAGGACGGGTCTGGAACGATAGGCGAGCAGCGGTCGCTTTGGTGAGTGCGGGTGAATGGAGGCAGTTTGACTGAATAAATTAATTTATTGGCTGGGCTGAGTAAGGGCGAGAAGAAGCTCGAGTCAATTTGAGGCTGATTTTGGTGATTGCTGCGGATCAAAGTACTGGGCATTGACTTGAATGGATGTGGATTCCTCTGATGGAAAGTCCAGACTTGGAGATGTTCCAAGTCAACATATAGAGACACCCATTGGTTTAAACCCAAACCATTTACAGGTATAAGGAAATCTGAAACTGAATGGCAAAATAGTCCAAAGTAACAATTATCTCGGGGTCAAGAGCGGCAAGTCAGAGGCAGGCTTCCAAACAAAGACCAAAAGCTCGCGTCTCGAGTCATGATTGGGCCACACAACACTCTGACAGCTGCCAATTCAGCACACCCTTTTGCTTTTTACACCTCATGGGAGACAGGGCAAGGGTAGCTCTTTAGTTACAAGCGAACGACTAAGCGTGCTAATTTGGGTGTTCTGGACCTTCTGGAGATCCCGAGGTGCAGCGGAAATCACTTTTGACAGCTTGAACAGTGATGGAAGTAAAGAGGGAATAAAAACAAGTCAGATTATGTGATCTGATAATGGCTCAAGGCATATCGACAGTGGTTTTGGGTTGTTTGTATAGCTACTGACTGAAGCAAGCTTGGTGATTAGATTGAAGGATCTTCAACAGCCTTTTCGCTTGAGAGCAAACGCACAGGGCACGATTTGGCGCATTCAAATTCGCATTTGGGCTCACATCACATTTCACATTTCACATTTTCTTTTTTTCGAAGAGCAAACGAGCGGAAGCAAGGGGCATCTTTCACATGGGACAGATTCTCAATCAACAAGACATTTTGTGAGCTGCACTCACTAGCTCAAACGGCGAGTCCACGGCGTGTCGATCACAGGCGGGAGCTATTGAATTCAGCCTGTGGGAATAGCGAGCAATCAAGCACGTCTGTCTCTGTTTTCCTGCCGGTAGCCGTTGTTGCTAGACAGACTCTGTAAATCCTTAATTACCTGGATGTTATTGATCTAACGGAGGGACAAGTGCGAAAACGAGCCATATGATGTAACGAAATTTGCCCATGATTCTGAACAATAGAATCCCATAACTTGGCCCATGTGCAGAAGCCATCGGGGATCCAAAACTCGACCTTTTTTTTTTCTATGGACCCCCCAAGGCCCCCTTGTCCCCGGTAC
>JAAGWQ010000017.1:0-104397 GCA_013396295.1 Fusarium heterosporum | reverse complement strand
CTCTCGTTGCTCAAGCTCCTGCCGTCGACAATGGAATCGAAGACGATCCCTTCCTGAGTCGGCTCAGCCTTCCCCACGACCGAGCATTTATCTATAATAGACCGTACCCCGAAAGCGAGCGAATATCTGCACAAGTCAACAACCCATTGAGCGAACCGTCTACGATAGCAGCAGGTGGAGCAAATGGAATATTTGTTGAAGCCCCACGATCCACTAAGCACTCTCTTCCTAGGTCTGATGAGACAAGCGGAATTCAGTTGAGCGAACGAACTACTTCATTTATAAACCCTCACAAACGAAGCAGAGGCGACAACGATCTTCGAGTGAACAAGGAAAGTCGCTATCAAAGAAGTGAAGGTATCATCATGCGTTCCACAAAGGAAGAAAAGTCGCAGCCAATACGGGAGAGAAATCGCCAAGCTGCCATGAGATTTCGATCGAGACATCGGAATAGCGTGGCGAAACTTCAATCCGATGAGCAGGCTGTCGAGAAGCGACACCACGAGTTATGCGAAAGTGTCGACATTCTGAACAGGGAAATCTTGTTTCTCAAAATGCAGGTCCTACAGCACATTGAGCACGGCTGCGTTACAGTGCATCGCCATATTGAGTAAGTAGCCCAGCAATACTGCCAGTCTTTCGGACATGGTGGACTGTCAAGTCAGAATGGAACATCCCCGCGTTAGTAATNNTGACAATGGCGATTGTAACCGTGTTCAGTGCCAAGCCGAGATAAGCTAAATTTGAACCCAGTAGGACGTTTGGCGTATATTTTAGCCTATCAAATGATGCGGAGTGGTGCTCTGTTTGCCGTAAGGGCATCTATTCGCCTTTGACTCCTTGCCCAAGAGCTTGTGGTCACCTGCATCAAGACTATTTTGCAAAGAAAGCTTCTTATTCTTGCTCTACACCTATCAAACGCGACGGAGGTGGCGCCGCCGCTAAACAGCCCTCAGCCCGGAAAGGCGAGCAGCACTAGGCGTTTAACTGCCGCTTTGACATCCACAACCGCATGTTAAGCTTTATTGGCTCTCTAGCATTTGACGCGTGCCTGACACTTCATTTACCTCATATACACTGGAAGAGACAATGAGTAATGTATCTATTATTTAGGTGGTAATTGCTTGTTACTTTGGTTTGCAAATATCCCGCCCTCAAATTAGGTGGTAATTGCTGTCCTTGAGCTTTGCCTAGCACGGCGATTTCAATGCAGATCAAAAAACCCTGAGCATCATGCACAGTGCGTACGTCATCAAGAGTGGCCCGAGCTGGCCCTGTAAACTCTAATCATTGGCCCATGTAAATCTCCAGCCGTTGTGAACATGACCCCGTGAAGTCATCACCTCCGCCTAGCAGGGCGGAACGATGATGTATAAAGTCGAAAGCCTGGAAGAGAGGCCCAGTAGAGGAGACGAAACAGATGGAATACACCGACTATTACTTGTGGTGTCGTCTTTCGCTGATTCGAGTAGTTTGTATGTAGTTTCTGTGTGCTGAGCGTTGATCATGTGCTCTCTCCATGGGCTAGGGCGTCCAGCTTGGGCAGTGCCGCAAAGCAGCTGCTGGGAATTGAGATTTGGGTCTGGTTCAACAGGATATCGGCAGTGGACGAGTCGAGGAGAGCTTCTATCTTGTCGGTGGTAAATCGTGACATCCAGATCGAGTATTTCTGCAACTCGGTGGAGTCTTGTGGCTCTGAGCCAGAGAAATCTTGAGAGTAAGAAGACATGGTTAAAAATTGTGGAATGTTGTAGTTGAACTGTGTCGAGGATTGTCATTGTCGTGTGGGCTGCTGATGATCTTATTTGAAAAGAAAAGTCGCCCCCATGCCATCATCGCTTTGCCAGGGTAGCCTGAACAGTGCGGTGAGACCCTGAATTTCAACTAGCGCGCCCCTTAGGTACGTCACTAGCTCGTCATGAAGTACAGGGTCCTCAAGGTCCGCCCTTGAAAGAGGACAAGTTTGTGTTCCTGTTTCCTCCCACTTCTATGTCACCATTAGTCATTATTTCGTACTTTATAATTCTCCATCCACTCAATGTAGTGCTCGAACAGCTCTCTCCTGCCTGGAGTAATCTTGATGGACTCGGTCGATAGAAGGACAAAGTGAGGCAACCTTTTCACCAAACCTCACAAATAGTTCAACAACCTGGCCTCTCCTACAATAGTACTCTGAGTGACCTATACCGTTTGCGGTCAGCTGCCGAACTCGCATCTTAACCGTCATTCGCATGTGATGACGACTGGGCGGATCAATTGAGTATGTACCTTGCAACTACGGGAGCTGGAATGATACTCAACTAAACCCATTGTATCATCCGCTCTTGACATTTTTTATACTTGTTCCTTGCCAACTCCGTCTACCACCTGATGCCTTGTGCCAGGAACAAGTTTTCAATCAAGCCATGAATGGTCATAAGTACAAACAGCTGTGCAGAAGTGCACGCGCCAACATGGAATCGGTTGCGAATTAGGAAAAGCTTCCTGATACCGATTAAGTCAGTTCATAGGCGACCAAGTGGTGCCGGTAAGTGTTTCATTATTGTAAGAGAGACTTTACTGAGCGGAGGGACTTTGTAAAATGAATAGCTTGAGGAAAGACAGGACGAGGGCGGGGCCTGCATACCGCAGACAGAACTGCTAAGAACGAATAACTTGCGTAATTTGGTTAGCTGGCGTAGATTAGGCAGTAAATTTCAATTACAAAGGTTCGTTGAAGAGTGTAGATGGACTTGAATGGATTGTCAAGTAGCGTGTAGTCTCGGCAGATCTAGGCAAATGACATCGCTCGAGTCATCTCTCCCAACAGGCGTTTGATCATGACTGTAATCATGTCTATGGATAGAAAATGTCACCAGGTCACCACTACAGGCGTTTATTGCTTTCTCCAAGTCGCCTTTACCCATTGGGTTCTCGGATTCAAGATGTAGATTCTCCACGGTCGGCAAAGTAGGTATACATCCCTGCCCATGTGTAGTAATAGCCTTAGAATTTGGACATAGCGATAGTAGCGTTGCTGGAGTACCATCGCCCTCAAAGTGTGGGATTGCCAGGCTACGGACTCTGAGTGCTCCAAGAATTGGTAATGATATGTCAGCTGACTACCCTGAGCCCTGAACATGATCCTCTGAGATACCAAGGTGAGTGATGTTGGGCAAGATTGCTATCAGGAGGGCGAACACTTGGTTGGAGACGAGGGGTATGTCCAATGGGTCATGTTTCCTTCGAATCCCTCGCCATGGGAGAATGTGCGTCTCGCGGCAAGCTTACCTGCTAGTTTTGATTTCAAGCAGTGGCCCGCTAGTAACCAACAGTGTATGTATTCATTCTAAGATAGACTCTCCTTCTTTCATCCATACCTTGCGTTGGTCCAGGATGCACGAGCCTGAGCCTAAGCGCCTTAAGGCAGCTGAGCTGATCATGGCCTACAATCAGCCCTTTATCTATAACGACCCCAGCGTGTTGGAACTGTCAGTGAAGGTATATATATAATTGAAAATTTTATCGGCCTGTATGATCGGCTGTCCGAATAGAGCAAGAGTACAATTATTCAATCTTCTAACAGAACTGACGTCAATTTCTGGTCCGACGAATGAAGCTGGGTGGGGTCAAATACGCGATACGCGATACGCGATACGAGATACGAGCAAGGTACGGGAAATGAAATGCTTCATATAGAAGACCGCCCAGCATCCTTTCAGCTCAATTGTGCGATTACAATCATAGCGTCTCCCATTTACTTCGCAGGCCATTCACTCTCAATCCGTCAAGCCCTATCGAAAACACATATCTGTTTACACTCGAAGACACTATCATGACACCTCCAACCCTCGTAGCGGTACGATCGCGCATATGGGCTATCCGTATAAGTCAAGGTGTCATGAAGACTATGAGTATCAGACCCTTTGTTACTTCAGGAGTACGCCAGCGACAAAATTCCAGGCAAGAGCCGACACAAACTAAGGCAACGGACGATCAAACTTCACAACCCAATCCCTCCTATCCAGCCTTCAATCTCAAATCTCTTGGTCTGGGAAAGCAAATGAGGATTTCGCTCTTGGTCTTGCTGACAATATTTGGGACTCTCGAGACTTGGGCCTGGTGTAAGGCTTTCTGGTTGTGGAGAAACCGGTCCCAGGAACCTTCTCAGACATAGTGTGGGATGGATGCTACTGGTCGGCTATGCGGTTCCGAAACATTCATGGCTTCTTTGATTCATCAATTGCTCAATCGAGAATTTATCTGTTCATGTGTTTCCTTGTGTTAATGCCGTGGGCGATGAGTTACTTGCCCGAAGCGTGGCCACCATAAACTAAATACCACTCGGAATCATGGTTATAGTTACGGACAGCAGCATGACAATCACATACGACCAAAGCTCGTANNCGAATCCCCGGTGTTGTATGTTCTTTTTTGTTTTTTATCCTCCAGCAAACCCACAACGTGGCTGTTGGATTCTTTTATGCTGCCAAGGCAAGTCTGGAATATTTGGAACTATAGCTGCTTCAGAAGTTCAAGGAATGCGCGGGAAGGGGTGGTTATAGGTTTGGTAAAGCCTCACAGATACAAGCACAGTCGTGAGGTGGATCTGCCGACATGACCAACATCTTGGAGTCATAATCTTCTAACTACCTCTCGCAACTGGGGATTAAATGTTCCAATTCATGTTGGTTTTCTGTATAGAGCTATGTATGTGATCTAGTAAAGCCTTACTATGTCATTGCTACATTCCGCTTCTATTCTTCCATTCACCTCCGGCCTTCTAATTCTAGGCTAGGGCACGTCTTAGAAGTATAGTTCACCTCAAGGTTGAAATGGAGGTCGAGGATATACTTTTCGTTGTGGAATTATATGTTAGAGTACTATTCGGGGGGTTTGCTTCTCGACCAGAAGCTACAATCACCCCAGCTCAAAACGTCGTTCTGGCCGCAATCAGAACAGTAAGCTACGTTCTTATAGCATATAGTAAAGTCTTTTAGTTGAGAGACGGGTTTCGAAAGTATCTGATAAGAGTAATTCGATTCTTGTAGTTTTGCTTGTGTTGGTAGTTCCGTTGCGAATAGAATGAAGGCAAAGAAGTCACAACTTATAGTCATTTCTTTACAGTATTGTTTATCAGTGCAGCTCAGTCCGATCTTTGATTTGCAACATTGTTAGTGATTCTAAAGAACCTTGGCCTATTAGGCAAGATTGGAACACCCGGTATCATATGACAAACCAGGTCTCGGTGTGGTAGGTTTCGGGTGAGAGATGAAGTGTGTGCATTCCCTAGATAGATAAAAATGCAAAACGGAATGAGCGAAGCATTACTGAATGGAACCTCTTAGATGGGAAATGACGTAGTGGTAAACAAATTGGTTTCTATATCGTGTTGGACTTCGGGGCAACGGATCATCTCAGCCTGATTCACAAATTGTGATTGAAATAGCTGTCTATTCCGCGCACAGAGCCTCAATCATATCTGACCTATGGGAATATGGTGGCCAAGCATTCGTCTCATCGATCCTATCGGGCGCAGACGTAAAAGCTGTTGTCAATGGAACCCCAAATGAAGGGAAATCAGCCGATAAAAACGCCTGACGTTGGGCATCAGTAAATTGCCTCATCTGCCTCTTTACGTGCGCCTTGGAGCTGCAAGTCAGCCCAATGAGAACAGCATGTAACAGCGCTGGAGGCGTAGGTGCGGTGACCGCATAAAATGATGTACACCCTCTCCTGCACACGTGAAGAGCTTACCAGGTTTCAAACTCTCGACCAGTCTCTTTTCAGTGCCCGGAGCCTAGTGATATTATCTTTTCACACGAGGATTATGCACCAAATATTTCAACTCGCATATTTATCTTGCAAATTAGCAGTCGTTTGTCAGCCTATTACAACTGATACTATCATTCTGACATAGACACCTTCGACAGTCACTTACGTATACCCAATTTACAAAAGCTTGACATATTGAACATAGCAGTGAGTCCAGACTTAACAGTAGATTCTAGTGTCTCAGGCCATGTTCTGCCAGCTAACATTCTATGTCAGTGTGCGGTGCACCAGGCTGTCGTGCGATTAGTGCGGCGAATGCCTGTGACCGATTCCCTCAATTGACAGTCACCCCACGGCCCGAGCCAGACCGGAGGAACGAACAAGAGTATGCCATCTGGTGGCGAGAGTATCAGCAATGGAGCCGTGTTGAATGCGCCTGTGGAAATGGATACTTCTGTAGAGCGCACGCCATTTGGATTCCAGGCGGCGATGTTATCAATGGGCAAGCTTTACCCCGCGAGCGACAGCATAAGGGTTGTCCATCTAGCCACTACAGAGGGGGAGCGGACACTGAACAACCAAGCTCCAGCAGGGCTCCGGGCCGTCAACGGCAGGATAACTACAGTGAGAGTTCCTTGGGTGGATCGTCTTCTGTCCGCTGGTCAAGTGAATCACCCAGCCGTCCTACGCCGTCGACGATGAGCCCATCCTCGGAATACAGTAGGTTGATAACTGAGAGATCTAGTAGGCAGGGGGATATCGAGCAGAGGGAGGCCTATGGTGGTGTAACAGCTCTTCAAACATCATCCCGACCGCCGAGCGGATCGAGTAGCCAAGCAGGATCTTCCCGACGCAGAAGGCCCAGGACATACAGACCTCCAACCAGTTATGATGGAAGACAGGAGGAAGGAGCTGAAGATGAACAATCATATCAGTATCCGGGAAGTCCTACACGGGCAGCAGGGGTGCCGATTGAGAGAAATAGTCGCTATGCCTCTTCTCAACCGAGATACAGCTCCTCGTATCAACAAAGTCCCATCTCCTCTGTAACATCTCCCCCAACAGATCCTAGATCAACCGTCACAAGCAATACCTCGCGGGCTCGCCAGTCACCTTACCAGCCATCAGATACATATGGGCAACCTGAACCTACGCACAGGCAGCCACATAATGGACGGCAAGCATATAGTCAACCGCAAACACGACAACAGGACCCGTACGATGACGAACCTGAACCACAACAGTATCAAGAGAGACGAACAGCCTATGGTCAGCAAACTCCGCATACTCAAGGACAACCATACAGACAGTCATATTTGTACGAAGACCAAACATCAGACCAAACCCCCTATGGGCAACGACAAGAAGATCGACAGTATTATGGGCAACAATACTCATATACTCAAGGAGAATCTTCTCGACAACAGGCAGTGTATGGACAATATGCCCCATATCCGCAGTACCCTACATCGGATCCTTACTATGGAACCACATCCCGATACCCAGTTGCCAATCCTGGACGGTATGGGCCTGAAGAGGACCCTCAAGACCTTTCAACTGGGATGAGTAACATGGGGTTGGATGAACAATCATACAGAAGATCCGATGTAGACGAAACATACAGAAATGAGGTGCAGGAAGACTTGGAAGAGGAAACTCAAGCCACTGGCCACAGACGTTCCAGACGTACAAGACACACTAGAGAACGCTGAGTGAATAGGTTTGATGTTGAAGGGATTGCGAGTCCATGTTTTGTTCATTATCTCCCAGTATTGGTTTTTTTTTTTTTTTTTTTTGACTTTCATTTCTACCGCACAATTACGAGTTTTGGAATTTCTGTCGGCAGGATATCTGCATAAATATGAGACTAGGAAGCAATCGATACGTCTCATCGCCCAGGTTCATGCTCATGTCTTTGGACCAAATTCCACAGGACTGAAATAATGGGCCAGCTTGATTTGCGGCAACCGCACATTTATCTTTCTATCATAGCCACGCAACGCGTTATAGTTGTGCCAGATGCTATACTTTCAGTGATCAGAATTGAGGCTCCCAGCCTTGGGATGCAGTGCTGTGTGAAGATGTAAAGTGAGGCTGACGAGGTCGTACATGTGTCATAGGGCAAATTTGAGGCCCCCCATCTACCACACTGTCACAAATTTAGCGGTGTCTGAGGCGTCCAGACGGCGCAGCCTCAACAACCTGATAGGAATTTGAACAATCAGGCTGGAGTTGTACAAAATGTCACTATGTTTCAGTTGGGCTCTTGGCCCTGCTCCAAAGGTTCAAGCATACTGCTGAGCAATTCCCCGATTGCCTGCGAGCATTGATCACGATGTATCAAGCCGCAATTATAATATTACCATGTATGTGGAGTCCATGGATTCGTCGGAAGTAAAACTTCAATAGAACTGCTTTGTTAGGACTCAAGAGCCAGGCTCGGGTTGCCGTCAGATAAGTAAGACTCAAGTTACACCGAAAGTGCACCGCTGGTCAAATGCAATATTCTTGTGACACCCCTTGTGAGGTCAGCCTAAAGCCAAGTCACACTCTCTACGGGAGGAGTGGCACATAATCTGCGGGCGACCCAAAACGGCCGCCCAGGTGAGATTTCTCAATCTGAGCGATAGTACAGAGCTCATCGATCGTAAATGATATGTCTTTAGAGGTAAACTATCTTTGTATTCTTACACAAATTCATGAAATGTATATTCTTTTGGTAGCCAAAAAGATCACGTAGCTATTGATCATGACTAGCGAGCCCGCTCCATCTGGTGAACAACTCCAGGGTTTCTTCCAGAAAGACGCCCTCTTCTGGGAAAAGGCAAACCAGGTTAGTGACTTCGCTGTGGCCCAAATCTGGTCGCAATGGTGATCCTCGCTATATCAGTACTGATCCCTGTAACAAATACAGAGGCTCGAAATAGCACAGATGAAGAAAAACAAGCCTCAGAAGAAGCTTGGACAGTCTGGCAGCGGTAAACCGACAAATGATTCAGATGACACTCTACAATCTGCGCTGGTGGAAACTGTTCAAGATCTGATAGGTGTCGCACAAAAAGCACACGTTGACTTATCAGGGAATCGAGGCAAAGCCAAAAAGACTATCTTAAAAGTTGTATCGTGGTTCCAACGGAATGCACAAGTTATCGACGTTTTTATCCAACACGAGCCAAAGACGACGGCGCTCGTTTGGGGCTCCATACGATTTCTGTTACAGGTATTCCAGTTGCACCCAATACTCATACTTCGACGGGTGATCAGTAACACAGCATAGGTTATTGTGGACTGTGAGGAAGCAACCGAAGTCATAGCGGACGGCATACTGTTAGTCGTGCAACATACAAGACGGTGGTCGAAAATGGCGCAGTTTTTCGGGTCTGAAGAGAGTGTTGAAGATGCTGTGATCGACTTATATGTCCATATTCTCGATTTTCTGCGGTCTGCAATCCATCGCTTTCAGAAAGGCTCATGGGGTGAGCTGTCTCTTCTTTCCGGTGTCCCCTGTGTTTCATCTTGACTGCTACTGGAGACGCCCAGGCCAAGACCTCATTTTCTGACGCCTACATAATATTAGGAAGATTCCGAGCCTCAGTCCATACCAACATGAGAGATAAATTCGCTTTGAAGGTCTCCAGGCTGCGAGATGCATCAGAGAGGCTTGATAAGACAGCGCATTGGGAGAGTATGTTTTCTAACCCTTTGTTATTAGTCTTTGTCGATATGGCTACCCCGACCTCAGTCCTGAGGCATCGCTGACAGACATGAAACCTGACAGCTAATATTTTTTAGGCATAGAAGACAGTATGACAGCATGACGATTAGACTTTGTGTCCCTGCCTAACTGGTTGTTCAGATAAGCAAACAAACAAACAAATTCTGGATATGTTGCGTACGCCAGAAACACCTATAGGTTAGTAAAAAGAAAAGAACGTTTGGCGAATTATGATTTTCCCGCTGCCGTGGTACTCGGGTCTAGGTGCTCAGGGCTCTTAAAGCTCAGGGATCGTCCTGTCCCGCCATGAAAGCCTTATTGGCACTGCCAAATGATAGGCTACTCTGACATGGGCAGCCTTGTCCGCCAGTCGATCAGCTGAGCAAAAAGTCACCTCTCGAAGTGCGGGGCGACATGTTTCGTCATATCATCGTATTTCTTTAAGGAGTCGCAATCAACTTATCCGGGCTCGGTGAATGATCTCAATATCAGAATCACTGAGGCCTTGCTCAACTGCACGTTGTATATGAACAAAGATTGCGAAGCTGACCGCTACTTGAACCCAGGAACAAAACAAATGATGTTGGACGCTCTGTCTGACCATGAAGCAAAGAGAAGTAAGACCAGCTGAATCTTTCGTTTGTATCATCAAAGCACTGTACTCTCAACCAGCTAGCTTGAAATTAGCGGCTGCCTTCAACAAGCGCGCAGGTGGCACCGCGGCTACGCTTCCTATTGACCGTCTAGTCGTATACCCACTTACAATCTATAGGAGACTCTCATGTGAATCCCGACATCGGCAAGATTTCCGCTTGGGTCAGTTCATTGGCGAATACGATTGCCGCTCGGCCAAATGGCCTGGCAGCCGTCGGCGCAAAGTCGCCGTCCGAATGGCTCACAAGAAACCCCAAGTTCAGAGAATGGCTGGAGACCGACGTCTCAAAGGTCCTTTGGATGACTGGTAAAGCAGGTAAATATTTACTTAGGGTCTTAGTCCCGATCACATAATTAATGTCTCTACAGGCTGCGGGAAGTCTGTGATTGCTGACCAGATCAAGACCTGGCTGTCTGAGACACAGCATACCGTCCTCTCTCACTTCTTTCAAAGCAACGTGTCCAGTCGACAACGGCAGAGGGTCGGTCTCGCTGCATCGATCCTCAGTGAACTTCTTTCAACTCCCTTGGTGGATGACCTTCAAAAGCGCGTCTTCCTGCAGTTGGTTCCTCTATATAATCAGTACAAGTCATGTTTTGAAGATTGTCCCTTTGAGCAGCTATGGCCACTTTGTGTCTCACTTCTTGAAGAAGAGCGTGATTTCTATTTGGTCATCGATGCACTCGACGAGTGCAGCTTCGATCACCCGCAGCAAGCCAAAGACCTTTTGAACCGTGTGTCAGATCTTCTTGCTTGCACCGCTGGTAAGGTCGTTATATTCTCTCGCCCCAGTTGTATGCTGGGAGTTGGGAGTGCTTCGCAAATTGGAACGAATGAAATCAGGATCACGGAGACAGATACACAGCCTGCTATCGCCGCCTTCTGTGATTCAGCAGCAGCGGGACTCTCAGTGCCGAAGGATTCGCAGCTCCAAGTGGCGTCTCGGGCAAAGTCTGATGCGCGTGGGTCTTTCCTCTGGGCCAATCAGTTCTTGACAAGCTTTATAAAAGTTCGAAGCATGGAGGCATTCCAGAAGATGTTGAATGACTTTCCCAGTGACTGCTGGGACTACTACACCAAGATATGGAGGAAACAAGTAGATAGACTTGATGAGAATGATAGAGAGAACTGCCAAAACCTGTTCTTAGTTCTATTGGGGGCTCGTCGACCGTTAGAAATTGAGGAGTTGGATGATGCGCTTGGGCTTATCCCGGATTCCAACATGGCGAAGTTTCTTATTTCGGAACACTGCCAACCGTTGATTGAGGTTTTTGACGACAGAGCCCAGCTTAGCCATGCCTCTGTTCGGGACTTCTTGCTTGATACAGACATCTTTGGTGCCGGGTTCTCAGCATCAGAGCCTGACGCTTTTTTGGCCCGAAAGTGTCTGGAATTTCTCCTTAGTGGGATATATGCCGAAAAGGATCGCATAGGTCAGCTCCTGAGGAAGAATGTCGGTGTCGGGGGTTCAGCACACGAAGAAAGAAGCTTTTACGGATATGCCGCCCGGAACTGGTACATCCACCTGACGGCTTTATCATCCCCGGCGCAGAGCTTGTTGGAGCTCGCGGCCAAATTCATTCGTTCTCTTCAGTTCTCTTATTGGGCTGAATACTCAATTACCGACGTCGGCGATTTTCAAGCTATTCGATCGACGGAGATAACTTTGACTGTTTGGTTAAAGAAGTTACCGGACCATGACAGAGTGCTCCTCCATTTAGACGAATACTTTGAAGTGCCATTCAACAACCTCAACAATGCGTACAAAGGTGCGGAGGACGATAAATTATTACAATGGCTGGCTCTTATGCATCTTGGTTTCTATTATTTCGATAGGGGTCGGATGACTGATATGGCCAAGGTTCGCGCAGAGGTTGCTGCAGGGCTTTCTGAATTGCTAGGACGACGCAATCCCCTTGCTTTGAAGTCATCAGCAGACGCAGCATACACCTTTCTATTTAACAGCCAGCTACGAAAGGCTAGGGAGTTATATGCTCAAGTAGCCCAAGACCAGCTGAAAGTTGTGGACGAAGATGACCCCAACCCATATTTCACTCTTGTTTACCAGGCGCAGGCCGAATATCTCATGATGGATTCCTCAACGGCTCTAAGTACTTTAACCAATTCCATGGCCGGTTTTATTCGGACGACAGGCCCGCAGAGCAATGGCTATCTTATTGGACAGTTGTGGTATGCTGTGGCCAATGCATCTGCCGGTCATATAGAGCAGGCCATTGAGATGTTGGAGTTTGTGCGCGATAAGCGTAAAGAGCAGTACGGGCCAGAGGACTCATTCGGTATTGCTACACAAATATTTGCGGGTGATCTATATCGCAAAATCAAGGTTGAGACGAAGGCGCTAGATAACATCAAACCCGCCTTGACATTCCGACGTGGGTTCTGGCCTATCTCTCATTTCATGACGCTTGATACAGCATTGGTCTTAGCAATTACATATAGAGACTTCTGGAACTCCGACGGGGCAGCCGAAATCATCGGGGAGCTCGAGCGAGATGCAAACCTTGACCAAGAACAGAACTTCATCCGGTCGTACCAGGTCAAACATATGCGGGCGTTGCTACAGTTTGAAGATGGCAATGTGAACCAGTCTATTAGGAGTCTGGAGAAGGTTTTGATTGATGTCGATGCCAAGCGCGATAACAGGGCTGTTCACTGGATTCGACTCGACTTAGCATCCATGCTTAGGTACAGGGCAGGAGAGGGAGACACGCAATTGGCGAGCTCGCTTTTTGATGGTATCGTCACTGACCAGACGGATGATCCTGGCGACGAGCCAGATCCGCCGAGATGGCTCAGGGTCGCAGAAGATGCCTTGAAACTATTGCGATATGATAAGGTCAAGGAAGCCAACAAGCTTCTACTGGAAGAGAAGCTGCACTGGGTCCGTGAGGAGACCCTTTGGATGTGGCTTGGGGTACCAGCGGCCGATACTGGCTGGATGAGACCTCCAGAGGGCCTGGGGAATTGTTCGGATTTTGCTGGATGGATTAAACCTCCATGAAAAGATGCTGTAGTCGGATTGTGAATCAGGAATATTTAACAGTGGCAGACTTTTCTTTGGACCAAATTGTGGACGAATTTCCTTCATCTGTTTTTCTTTTGTTCAATTTCCTCTCGTTATCACCTGTCATTTACTGAACCTTGTTATCTACAAACTTTCCTGCAGTGTGGGGAATGCAGAATACTGATGGGTTAAATTTCTTCTGGGGACTCAATCAGGAATTTGTAATTAAGCTGGGTAAACGCAAGAAGTTGTCATATTGATAAGACATTTCCTATTACCCGTTTCATAGACTATTGTAGTAATAAGCTCCTGTGCAGATCTTTTAAGGATCCAAGGTAATAACACACATCAAATTGCCTTAAGGCCTTCGTCCTCATAAAGACATTGTCGCAGCACACCCCCAAGGAGAGTGTCTTCGGGAAATATCCACAATCGCACTCTGTAACGACCAATGAATGGTCTTGACACCATCATATGTCGCCATAGATCTCCCAAGGCTATAACGCCAGACTAGCTCAGATTTTAAATAAGTTCCAATCGATCTCCAGACTAGTTGCCTCGGAGTATTCGGACCTCGGCTAGTCACAGAATCAAGCTTCAGCTCGGCCCAATGATAGTCATGATTACGCTTGAGAGGCTGAGTGTGTGGTCACAGTATTATTTAAGTTGACTAGAAACCAGTAATCTAGGGCACTGTATAGTCAAGAAGTCTTCAAGACGGTCTGGTTTCGAAAGCAGTCAAAATCAGGCACAAAATTTAGCTGAGTCTTCCATAAAGCAATCGGTGTTCATATTGCAATGGTGAACATGGACAGTCATGAGTCATTTCGCAGCTAAGATTGCAGACTTAGCGAAGTTGCTCGAGCCTGCTCATCATGTAGTCCAAGAGTCGCGCGAAGATTTCTAGAGGCTCTGGATTGCCTGGATCCCTCGTCGATCGAACTATCCTGCACTGACATTGCTTTGGTCCTGGACCGAATGGATGCTAATCGGTACACAAGATACACATTTATGAGGCTGTTTTCGGTGTTCATCTCAGCTCGACACAAGCCCTAAGACACATCAGGTTGTTGTATCATTCACAAATGCATCTAAAGACTTCGGACACTTCAACGATTATCGCGTCTCCGGCTTTCTCGCGATAAGTGTATACGATGTTTGAAATGACAAGATTTCGCTAGCTTGTTCCAGGTCTTATGGAATTCTCTTGGCGGCTACAAATTTTCACTAAAAGCGACCCTTTGTCCAAGTTATGATGTCAAGCTTGAAAGACAAAAAGCCCGCCTGATAATCCAGCGATTCATTCGGCACTCCCCATTCTGCTCACCACGTGCACAAAGGCTCTGCCGCGCCTAGTAAATGGACCCAATCAAGAGACAGGCAAAGAGTCAGCTAGATTTATAACACTAAGCCCATTCAGTGATGCGCTGCGTCTAACAAACGCGGATCATCTGTGCCGCTGCGGAGGCAATGCCGCAGTCGGAGCCGGCTCCGCATTCAGGCGCTAATTCCTCACCGAAATATACGAGCCAGCGTGAAGTAAAACGGAATTGAAAGAGCGCAAGGTTGATATTCTTCATCATGGAATTGATCGACGAGCTACCGTTCGCGTAAAATACCCGCTCGTCCGGTTGTCCACGTGGCCTGGACTTCAATGTCCAAGCACACGTCGTTCAAAGGTAAGATCGCCAAGATTCAGGTGAGGGGACGGGATCTGCCTCTGGACTGCATCCTCAGGCTTATCTTGCATGTATTCGTTATTTCTCAAGGTCTGTGTGCTCCATGATAGGCCAATCGTGTAGTTTTCCTGGTTTGCCAGCCAATGAATAGCGTATCCTGATCCCAACCACCGCATATCATATACCCGGAACTGTTCAGCGTTGCAGTATTCTGCTTGACCGGCAGTTGAAAACCGAGGTCTTGTCCAGGGTTGGCATGCAGTAGCATCCTCGTATACATGGTAGTATCTCCACGTTCCTACCCCAGAATCCACTTCTCCAAACTTGCGATCCGGGGTAACGGGTCCTCTGTTGGCCCTACTGGGTATATAACCTGGAGAAGGGCCCATCAGTACCCTCCACATCTCCTCATCAATCAAAAGTCTCCCTCATATCATCACCACCCCTCCGACAGTCATCTCAATATGTCTCGCAACCCCAGCATCAACGGCAAGACGGAAAGCCTTCACCGTGCTGAGATGGAGCACATCAAACCCACTATGAGCGTCCCAATGTCTCCAGAGATGTTCGAGCAGCTTTATCTTCAGCCTCACAACAATGTCAAGGGTGACCTCCGAAAGACCTTTGGCAATCCAACGCCAATCGGTGAGTTTTGGAATTGTCTTGTGGTCAACCTGTGGCCTAATTAGAGATAGCTTTGGCCGGGTTCTTGCTATGCGCAACGCCAGCTTCAATGTCGTTGCTTGGATGGCAGGGTGCTGGTGGCTTCGGTGCCGCTGCAAACGTGTAAGGAAGCCCATAATATCTTTCGGGACTATTGACTCACTATTAGTAGTGGTGCCTATTTTGGGATAGGTGGTATTCTTCTCATCCTGGGAGGAGTTGGTGAATGGATCCTCGGTAAGTCGCGTCCTCACCTATCAACACCCTCAAGCTGACTTCGGTTCAATAGGCAACACCTTTCCCTCTACGGTCTTCTTCACGTTCGGCGGCTTCTGGCTTGCTTTCGGTACAACAATCATTCCTGGTTCCGGCGCCTATAGCACGTACTCGACGACCGGTGTTGCCGCCGATGGACTTAGTGAACCTGCTTTTTACTCGACATTCGCTTTCTTCCTTGTGGCCATGGCGATACTTTGTGCCATCTATACCGTCGCGAGCATTCGAACAAATATCGCGCTATTTACTATACTTCTTCTCCTCGTCCCTTGCTGTAAGTAATTTTGCTTCACAAGCCATAGCACCAACTGATCTCTTTGATAGTCGGCTGTCTCGCCACCTCGTTCTTTTCCGTTGGCCAGGGCAAGGCTGAGCTCGCGTTGAAGTGTCAACATGCTGGAGCTGCTATCCTCTTCGTCATATCAATGATTGGCTGGTATATGCTTACTTCGATGCTCCTTTTGTCTGTCGACTTTCCTGTCATGTTGCCGCTTGGTGATCTGTCGACTATCATTCATGGACGCTCCGAGACAAAGCGAGGTACAACCAAGCAGGTTTAGGGTAAGCATCGATATCCACGGTGCTTCAGTGATGGTCAACGAGAAACGCTCAGTATGTCGGCAATATCAATGTGGCGGAAATGCATGTCTAAATTGCAGAAATGACAATTAAGTACTATAAATTTTAATTATCTACCTAGTGGCTAATGATATCATCATATTCTCGCCGATGTGGCGTTTCATTAGCTTCACCATAGACTGTGCATTTCTCAGGAACGCGAATACTGGTGTATGATTGGTGTCTCGGTTTAATAAAAGACTAATATTCAGCTGAACTTTGGTTTATGCGCCCCTGTGTCTCTCTTCTGCCAAGACTAGATCGTGTTGGTCTGTGATCGACCGAAGTACGACCAGTAGAGTGCGACATGCAAGCCTCCCTGGGGAAAAACATTGTTGCTGCCGGGAGCAAAACTTCCGCTTCCGAACCCTGCTTTTGGACCCTCAAATAAACCCGAGATCTGAGGCCCCCGCCTGCAGCGTCCGCCAAATCTCATCCCTTCCATTGCACTTCACTCCATCTCGCCATGCCCGAAGAATCTCGGAATTCCTCTACAGAGGGCCTCTCACCTCCAGACGCCCAGCTGCGCTCAGCGTGCACAGAGTGTCATCGTCGCAAGCAGAAGTGCAACCGCCAGTGGCCCTGCAACAACTGTCAGAAGCGCAAGGTCGCGGATCAGTGCCGCTTCAAAGATGACTCAAAGGCAAGCCCTGGGGAGGATGCCTGGGCGGCTTCGCTAGACGTCAAGAGGAAGCGCGATATGCAGGGTAGTGACGGTGAAAGCGACGATGATGTCGGAGATGTTTTGGAGGCGATTGGATACACGCGCCTTCATCTGTTGTCTAAGCTTGATCAAGATGTGAGTTCTCGCCCTTGTTTGTCCTGGCATACGCATGTTGACATTTGTTAGTCTGGCAGCACCAAGGCCTCTGAACAATACTATCTCGATCCAAAGACCAGTCCCCAACTTAGACGGGCCCTGGACGTGTTGCCACCGCGACACATTGTCGGTAAGAGCACTTCATTTACACCCTTTATTGTTCTCATCTCACGTTCCACAGATTCCCTTGTCCAGAGTTTTCTCGACGTGGTAAACTTCTACTACTACATTGTTTACCCGCCCAACTTCAGCAAAGAGTATTCTCTCTGGTGGGACGACTACACCAAAGATCGTCCTTGTGGTGTTCAATGGACATGTCTTTTGCTGATGGTATGCGCCTGCTCCGTGCAGCATGTTGACAGTCAGCTTGGCGCCAGAGTCGAAAGCGAGGTGGGCGCATCTGTCAAAGACCTCACTCAACGATACCATGACGCTGCTAGAGAGCTTCACAGCGTTATTCCTGTGGGGTATGGCCATATCTTCACCGTGCAGTATCTTTTGCATTCGTGCTACTGGTTCAAGGCCGAGGCACGATTTGCCGAGTGCTGGCAGGTGCTAGGAGCTGTAGTACGAGAGGCTCAAATGATCAGTGAGTGGCTGTTACTCGTAGGGAAAATAGTGCTTTGTGTGCTAATCACTGCTTAGATCTTCATAAGAAGCCTGTAAGTCAATTACCAGGGTTTGAGTTGGAAATGAAAAGACGGTTGTGGTGCATTGTCGATTCTTGGGACTGGTAAGCGAACATCTCGAGTGAAATACCACGTACTTACAGATTTCAGGCTTGTCTCGTCACTGCTCGCTAGACCAATGCTTATCGATCGCGCAGAATGCGATATCGGTTTACCAAGTCTCACGCTAGAAGACTATCCAGCTTCACCGATGCTGCATCTCAAGCTCCAGTCAGAGCTTGTCGGCCTCATCTTCAAACGCTTTGGCCCGCCCAAAGTCTTGGAAAAGGCAGAGGATATCCGGGATTACCAAGGCATCTTGGAAGGTTTTATGAAGACTTTCCCGGCTGAGTACGCTCTTGACCATCCCAACACTCCAGATCATGAAAACTTGCCTTGGATTGCCCTGCATCGTCACTACATGCACACATGCACCCTTTCCATCGCCCTTGGACCTTTCCGAGGGTACATGGCAAAGAGCATGACCAAAAGCTCTTCATCCAGCATTGATCTCGAATTCCGTCAGACGGGTATTGACTACGCCTTACGTCTTATGGACGCTGTCCACCGATTCTTCGAGTACGTATGGACCAGAGACACAACGTTCCACTTTGTGCCCTTCTGCATTTTTGACACAGCAGCTCTTCTCTGCTCAGTCATCATCCACGCTGAAGACGGCAATGTACCACGACGCCAAGAGGTCACCGGTGCTATATCCAAAGCATTTTCGACGTTGAAGAAACTGAGGACTGCTACCAACACCGCCAAAGCTCCGTATGATGTTTTAAGACGATTGATTAAGAAACTACCGTCGTCATCTGGGATGCTGGTTAGCGATGCTCACAAGAAGCGTCGTTTCGATCCTCCTTCTGGAAACCAAGGATCTATTCCTATTGCCCCGGTGCCCTCGTCGACACCGGTTATTGACTCAAGTATGATCGCACGAGCCCAGGTGCCCATGACTGCTCGGCATGTACAGGAGTTGCCTCCACAAGCCCAATACCGAAACTACCTAAACCCTGCTGCAGAATATTCCAACACGGTCCAAGCTGGGGAACAGCCTTACACCACGTATTCCCAGAACGTCCCCAACCCAGACTTTCATAACTATACGTACACACCCCAGCAACAGACGCACCACATCCCTGCATCGAGTGCTCCATCCTGGAATGGGGAGATCAACAATCAATCGCACATGCAGAATCTCACCACTGGTCCTCCTCCAGTCGATTTGGGATTCCAGGCTATCTCTGACGCTGAGTTGGGAGACTTGGCTATGCTGTGGAATTGGCAGAGTCTGGATCTTGGGTTTACCTCCAACCCCATTTATCAGGAGAGATCGCCCATTCAATGATCTTATCTATCGAGAATAATGACATGTCAGATTTGAATCGTTGTTTTGAATGCTGTTTGTGGGAAGGGACTGGCATGTTTGGGAGTCATTATGGCATAGTGAAGGAGACGATAGCGAGGCTTTCTTTTTAAATATGGTGTTTAGAGTATGTTCTTGCTATTTGTAATTTAACCATTCTTTCAACAATATTTGATAATCGGATGTTTATTTGACCTCCAACTTTGAAATGGTGTGGTTCGTGTGACTTCCTCAAAATACCCCACGAAACGCCTCTCTCGGGTATCATCGTAATACTCCAACCCACGACCTGTCTCCAAACGCCTGTACACATCACTCAACCATCTACCTTGTTGATCTTGCCCGACTTGACGTCATAGATGTAGCCTGTGATCGGAACATCCAATACGAGGGGACTCTTTTTCAAAAAAGCAATATCATCACGGACGCTCTGCTCAAGATCTCCAAAGGGAAGAAACGAAATGTGATCCACATCCTGGTCAAGCTCTTTGCGAACTTTGGCTTTGAGGTCTAGGTCGGAAAAGGTAAGCATACCGCAGTCGGTCTGAAATCGTTAGTTTGGCATGTTACAGAGGACCCAACGGGAGACAAACATGGTGAACAATGACTATTTCGCGGGTTCCCAGAAGCTGTTGGGAAATTATGACTGAGCGAAGTGCATCGGCAGCTCGACCTCCAGCGTTGCGGATTACATGTGCTGATCCAAGCTCGATGCCGAGAACTGAGGCTGGATCAAGACGGGCGTCCATGCAGGCCACAACGGCTACGTGGCTACGTATTTGTTAGCTTGTCTCGTCATCTTGGATCGTAACCGTCGTACCGAGATGGTGGCAGTGCAAGATCTCCTTTATCGAACGTTGCAGCATACTGTTCATTGGCAGCTTCGTACTCGGGTGCGATTGTAGACGACATAGTGTTGTGTAGGTAAGAGATGATGATGGTAGTCTTGGATAATATATATGATGTCTGTCAAATATTGTCGTTGGAATTAAGTGGGAGGAGCTTTATACAGAGTCTATCCTCCAATGCAGTACAACGGCACAGTCGCCATGCGCGGGGTTTATGTCGCAATCTCACCACTTCAAACAATGGTGACTCTACGCTGATGCAGTGACAGCCAATGAAACTACTTCCAGAGACCCCTCCCTTGGCATAGCCGTCATGATCAATCGTGGAAGTGCCTCTGAGTATGTACGTTGTTGGAAATACCATCGAATGAACGGATCGTGAACCAAATCACTAGCTTGGGGATATCACTAGTCCCCATTGTATCTTCTATTTGTTTACGTGGCCAAACGATATCTGCATACTTCATCAGAGGCGCCACCTCAGATGACCCTTGAAACAATGTCTTGGACCGGATGCAATCATCCGAGGATATTGACTCAAAGCAAAACTAACTGTGACATCCTCTGCAGCTGTCAAACTACTAGCAAACAACATTCAAGGTCGGCCCGTTCCGCCTAGGGTGGTCAAGCTAGACATATAGGAACGGATAAGAAGGCTAGTGGGATGCCACTGGAAATTCTTCCGAGCAGGTGCAAACGGGTTTATCCATGCCACATCTGTCCGACTTGTGTTATAATTTTGTAGCAATTCAAGGAGGTATCATTAATTACAAATATGTATGCCAAAGATATGCACCCCAGCTCTCATATGCTCATCAACCTTGTAGCTCTACATCAAAAGACTCGTCCACCTGCCGCTTTTGTTACACCTCAGACACTATCTCAATGTCTTCTTGCAAAGCTGCTCAGACTCATATTGTCATCCTCCTGCCGCTCCAGCCTTGACTTTGGCCGCTGATATGGCTGCACAATAGGTGCGTCGCGCCTCATTCCTCTGATGAAGGCCTCGTCAGACTCGTCATCGATGAGAACCACCATCCAAACACCCACAGCTCCGTTCGAACCTAGCAGCGGTGTGCAGTGGATCCAGCGGTTGCGTCCTGGGTTTGAAGGAGCGGATTGACTGCCGTCGCTGTGTGTCTTGACCTGTGTGTCGACCTTGCTCAACCAGCGGATCTTGGCTGTGAGACCGTTGCCGCCGGCAAAGGCTTGGGTGAGAGTCTCGCGGACGCGGTCTGAGCCTCCGATGCGGGAGAGGAAAGGACTCTGCAGCATTCCTGGAACGCGGAGGGACGGTGATGCAAACAGGATGCGCAAGCTGGGGTATGGTCGCACAAGGAGGTAGTGCTTGTAGATGCCACTGAGGCGGCCGCTGTAGCTTGACAGAGCTGTCTCGTTGAGGATAGGGTCCGACGGACGACGACTGATAGTGGCATCGTCCTGGAACACCAGTCTCGGCTTGTTCCAATTGGCGGGTACTGTGTCCGTCTGTCGAACATCCTGCTGATGCGTACGGTGGAAGGCGCCGCCTGACTCACGCACAGTCTTCAGTTCCAGAAGGTCAAACATCTCTGCCAACTCGGTAAACTCATCCTTCTCATCGTCATCCCTCTTCTGCGATGCTTCACCGGGGTAGCGCTCGTGCTCGGGGTTCTCCCTTGAGATGAGGGCGTCCAATGAATCCAGACCGGCGCATTCTGTGACGAGACCAGAGACGTCAACCTGCGCACCCATGTGGTATCGCACCACTCCCCGGGAATCATAGAGGGGTGAGACCATGAGGAGATTCATGAAGGGGGAGCCATCGCGACGGTAGTTGAGGAAGGTTTCGCAGTGATCGAGACCGACAGCGAGCTTGTCGCGGATTCGCTGTACACTGAAGGGGTTTGTTTTTGGGCCTTGAAGGAATCGACAATTGCGACCCAAGACGTAGTCCATGCCGTACTGTGTTGTTCTGTGAAACTCTGTTGCTTGTCAGTCTCGTGTAAGCACATACAAATTGATGCTGAACTTACCTTCACTTGCAAAGACAATTGGGTTGTCAGGTCGCGATGGATCCGTCAGACAAAACACCTCTGCCAAGCCTTCTGATAGGTCGCGCAATTGCGGTGCCAATTGATCTGTTATTCTCCTCTTGATAGTGATGCTGACAGTCTGGATGAAAGTGTGGGTGATGTACGCTGGCAGATCATGGTTGGCCATGGCTTGGAACGCATCGTTGGCCCTCTTCCACAGGGCATCATTAACGGTGTCAGTGACAGGATCTTTAGTAAATTCATGTCCATCGAGTCCCTTCAATGCGCCAGTCAACGAATTGGCGTAATTGATGGCCTTGAGCGCCTTCAATGTGTCAAGGTAGTATTTCAGCAGCGGCACTGACTTGGGCCGCGACGCAGCAATAAAGTTTGTGAAGCGCTGCAGGAAGATGGGGTCGTCAAATATAACGGCAAGATGCTTGGCGGAGAAGAGAAGCTCAGACTGCGACTCGAGGGTATACTGCTTTCCCATCTTGTGCGCAGGGACGACCAGGTCAAACGAAGACGGGTCATATTCCTCCTCGGTCAATGGCTCGAGGCCATCGCGATCTGTACCAGCACCCTTCGCCTGCAGAGCGGGGAGATGTGTAGGCACGTAGACCGAAGACACGGACGAAGCGTCCTTGTCTCTCTGCGACCACGGTTGCGACTCGCGGGATCGGTACGACATGACGCTTTGGGAGTCTGTCGAGGGCGGCGAAGGAACGGGAGCGGGAGCGGGAGCGGGAGTTGGTGCTTGTGAGCGAGAGTGTGTTGGCGATTGTGCTGGAGTGTGGACGTGGTTGTGCTGAGCATGGACGTAGTGATGCCGGGCTTGTGATTGTGACCGGGGCTGGGGCTGTTGTAGTAGTCCCACGTCGAAGTTGGCCATTCCGTCCCCGAGATCCTGTGTTTCAAAGCTAGACCTTCAGGTTAATTCGGGGATGTTCTGGGGAAGTAGTTCTGGGAGACAAACCTCGCCTTCATGGCTAATTGTCGTCTTGGTGTTGAAGACCTGAGGGGAATGGGCGGTGGTATCGAGTCCATCTCGTTCTCGTCTTCAACGAGGTTCAAATGCATTGTCTGCATTCTCAAGGGCGGACGGAGGGTGTCTTTGATGGGCAGTAGCTCAGAAAATCGATGACACGGTCGGCAGTAGGGCGGGGATGACGACTCAGAGGGAAAAGCAAGAAAGACAATGAGCTATTGTACCAATTGGTGGTCTTACGTAGTGGCGGCAGTTATTCCTTTTTGTTTCGTTTCCCCTACATTAGGGGAAAAAGTCCCTACCCCATTCGAGCAACTCTGTCGCCGTGGGCCACATCATGGGCCCTTCTGGGGAACAATGCCAATCCGCGGGTTCGCGAAATTACCGTATATTAGACAGTCCACCCAATAACGACGTGGTTTCTGTTCCTGGAATTGGCGTTTGCAACGCTCAGGGCCCGATCGCTGTGATAGGAGACACAGTCTTGGATCGTGATCTCTGCGTCATCCCTGTCGCCCTTACGGCAGTTAGCGAAAGCTAGTGCGTTCCTGACATAAAAGTGGTTTTGGCTACCAGCCGTGTTACATTGGCCTAGGGGATCCAGAGCCCATTTGTGATAGCTCCTGCGGTGAATGCCCTGCCAGATCACGATGAAGAAATCCCCATGGCTAAAATCTCACCTTGGTTGCAGCTGATAGATGGAGCCAGCCTGTCGGGTGTTCTTTGTGGCGGCATCGTATTAAATCCCTGTCGTCAGTACCTCCGCTAGTGAAGCTTATCACCTTTTACGACATCCTTCCACGCCATCATAGACAAGGCCCCTCAGACTCTCGAATGACGTACAGTTGCTAAATTCCACTAAGTTTGCGACTGAAGGAAAAAACACACGACGCTAGAGAGGCCATCACTTTCGGTTGCGCTTAGTGCGTTGCATCACTACCACTACAGCACATTTTGATGGAACGCTAAATGACTAAATAAATGTTTAGGGCCTTGGGCGCCGCGGAGTCAACATTTACCCGGACGAACGACCTCAATGTGGGTGCGAAGACCGCTGAAGTTTGTCTCTAGACCCATTGATGGAATGCGGATCGTTCCCGTCATCAACGGCATTTCCACATTGCGTCCTAGTTTGTCTCTGTCAACAACTCCTAGACTCATCGTTAGTCCACCGCTTTGACTCTCTCTATTTCACTTTAGTAGCGCACGGTCGGGAGGATTACACCCGATGATATTTCCTTGCTGATGGGCAGCTAATTGTCACGTAGGTTGCAATTAGCCAGGACCCATGACTGTGACTTGCAGTGACGAAATATGCACGTCTTGTCTGACTTGCACGCCTCTTGGCGCATAATGTTATTCTGTCAGGCTGTCACCTTTCTGCTTTGACCCTGACGTGGATCTTGCGTGACTCGCGCACTACAGGGTAGATCATCAACTTTGACGCGGGCTCAGACATTGCCAAGCTTGTTGTTCTCGTACAATGTAGATGGCTTGATGTTCCTTTTAGCTGGGAAAGGACAATATGGTATTTGTCTACAGCTCATGCTGCACTACTTTTGTGTCGGTTGGGTCCTGGTGTTCACCCGACCATCATCAACACCACGCAGAGACACAACGCGAACCCCACAATTGACTGGTAATCGCGCTTTGCTTCACAATCGAGAATGGATTGAAATCAGTGAATAATCTCCAAACTTCAGCATCGTACCCCACCTTGCGATCACGTTGTGTCAGCATTTAGTGCCAAAGTCTGACATGTCTACGACGCTCGACGCGTGAATATATTGCCTCGTCTACTTTGCTTACTCCCGGCAACAACATCGTACCTCGCTAGTCGCCATGTCCAAACCAACACCGATCCCGATTATCTTGTGCGGAAAAACGGAGTCCATTGGACAAAGAGTCATTGAGGCGTTGAAACCAGAGATTGAAGGTTGAAAGCCGTCACCTGGGCAATCCCCGGCATGCTAACATCACCAGTTGTTCATTTCGTCTTACCAGGAGAGTCAGGCAAAGCCATCATCCCCGAGCTTCTCAGTGGAAAGCACCCATCATCTCATCCCGAGAGCAGCAGCATTGGGTCAGGGAATTATGAGCACGCTCCTCGTGCCGTTGTTCTCGGGGGTGCCTTTGAGGATTCAGACATCGCTGCTCTACGTGACGCTGTCAAGGCTGTCAATGGAGCACGCGGTGTGGCTTGGGTTCGTCAGGACTTATCCCAGCCAGCACCGCCTGTCACATCGCCCGAATATCCCAAGCTCATGACCCGAAGGACCAAAGAAGCTGTGATTCAGTTGGAAAAGGACGGAAAGTTGGATGGGACGCACGACGAACTCGAGTGGTACTAGCCTTTCTCGTCAACCGAAGAGCGCTACTAGGAATTCCGTTAACTATGCCCGTTATTTAAAGAGATCACGACCGAGATCGAAAGGCAGATTTATTGCAATACAAATTTCAAACATCAAGCAATATATCCGAGAATATCCACAGCCACCTCATACTGGCTCGTACCCTTCCTTTGACCCTTCCCTTGTCTCCTTGCTACCGACCTGACATTTCATCCCTAAACTCTTGACACTACTGATACTCTGGCTCCTAGCATTGACCATACTTTGCTTGAAGTTCGCAACCTTGGTGTTAACACTTTTGCCTGTGCGCTCAACGCTGTCGCTGATACTCTTATCTAACTGGCTCATCTTGGCCGTTGTACCATTCTCGAACGCCATGCGGCGATCCTTAAAGTCCTTGTCCATCTGATTATACTTGTCAGTCATGGATGTACTGGATTGGTTGGTGAACGTTGTCCAGGCCTTTTTCCTCTTATCGACGGCTTGGTTAAGCTTGTTGACATGCCGTTGGTAGTAACTTTGTGTTTCCGATAGGTCGGTGGACTTGGTTGAGTTGCTGTCTCGGCGCGGATCGCTAGCATATGTTTGCGTGGCTATTGAGTTGACACCTTCATCACTCTTTTGTTCTGGTATAGATTGGTCGTAAACCTGTTTTTCGTCGTGTCCATCGTGAAGATTCAGGCTGTGAACTTCCTTGTCCAACCCTTTGTGATACGCTTCTTTCTCTTCTTCAGCGATATAAACTTCTTCCTCGTCACGGCCAGCGTTTTTGTCATAGACTTGCTTCTCATCAGAATAGTCTGTCCTTCCAACTACCTCCTTCTCAGATACATCAGGCAGGCGGTGAACCTCCTTGTGCGTGTCTTCCTCGCGTAAGCTAATGCCGGTGGGGGTAATGGGTGTAGGAGGGGTTAGAATGATCTGAACAGGGTTATTTGCCGAGACAGACGGCACTTGAGATGGAGAGGCGCCGCTCATGGGTCCGGTAGATTGATGGTATTCCGACATGACGTTGACGACTGCAGTCGCCTTCTCTCAGGCTAGAACAGGTTTTGTGTCTGCCCCGCTCTGGGACTGAATCGGCCTGAGCATAAGCAGCATCCTTGCTGATTAGGTAACATGGTATAATAGGTATGCTGTCGTGTCATCTCGTGCATAAACTGGGATAAAATGTATATTGTAGGTCTTTTTGCGGTTATTGAAAGTATGAGCAAAGTTTGTCACCTCAACCAACAGAAACGGCATTTGCACAAACACCGCCATCATGTTTTAGCCAAAGCCATCCTCTGACAACGGTGCAAACAAAATTTCGGCTTATTCACTGACATAGTACTAATCACCAATTTAGATATGGTTCAACAACTCCAGAGTTGGGAAAGTAATCATTCATTAAAAAACTATGAATTGCAAGCGAGGCATACGCTCTCATCAGACCCCCTCCGTCAGAGGCTCTTTTAGCCCTTAGCCTTCTGTAACGCCAAGGTTGTTCTCCTCATCAACAGGGCAATCTTCGCCATCATCAGTGTTGAACTCGACAACACAAGCACTATCCTGGGCAATAGCAATGCCAATGAAGGTAGTATCAGTCTTTCCCTCTCCCGTTCCAAGACTGTTGCCATCCTTGTCCTTGACCTCACAGGACTCTGGGTCACCGCTGAATTTGGCCTTGCACTTGAATTTGCGGACCGAAGCCCAGCAAGGATCGTTTCCGAGGGTGAACTCTCGGCCGTCGCCGGTCGAGTAGCAGGGTGCGTGGTCGTCTGGGTACGCCTGGCTGTAGATAGCCGTGCCGTCGTCTTTGAGAATGGAGAAGCCTGAGGTATGGCCATGTTCGTTGGAAGTGCCTGGTCCTGAGATGGTGGAGAAGTCGCCCTGGGCCCAGACAGCGCGGAGGTGCTCTGCAACTGCAGTGGATGAGAGGGAAGCAGCCAGAAGGCTGAAAAGAATGTTTCGAGGAGAAGGCATCTTGATTGTGATGTTGATGGGTGTAAGTGAAGTTGGTAGTTGAGATTGGGAGATGAAGTTTGTTGATGATTATCTATCTGACTGGGCCTTTCGGGGTCTTTATAGTTCTGTCGCGACCGTTGAGCAGGCTTGGTTTCTTATGCTTCATAACCTCAACATACGAGTATTATGTTTGTGATGTCACTAAAATGCAAGGCATTACTTCACCTGAATCCTTCATCAACAAAAGGACTTCATCACCGCCTGCTATTAAGAACTTGATCCCGCAGCTAATCCTTTGCGGCCCGCTTTAGTCTTCATCTGCCAGGGCTGGGAGGGTTGATCTGCTGAAGGATGCTAAAATACCTGTTTACCACTGTCTTTAAAGTGGATGACTGAGCGAAGCTGTGAAATACCCCGTGTTTATACGTGGAGTAAGTAAGTGTTTCGAAACATAATAGCGGTTTTCTATTGGGCGTCGGAATGCCTCGGCACGCAGCTGATGTTCATTTGAGGCAAGAGCAGGGATAAACAAGGCGGAGCCCCAGCTTTTGATGCACTTCACCCATGGCAGATCACTATATGAAAAGGGCATAGTAGGAGCTGAAGGATTTTAGGGCTTATTGTCATCGAGATTCTTGCTTTCTTGATCGTTCTCTTGTTCTCGGTGGCTTGTGCTCCCGAAGATTAAGAGTATTACCCGAGTTACCTTAGTTTCCGCGACGTCAAGTCGTGATGAGATTTTGACCTACAGACAACAATCGGGATGTGATTTTGAATTCGCTTTCCTAATCAAATTCTATGCCAACACTCTTGTCTGACGTGGAATCATAATCCTGACATTTCCCGAAACACATCTCCAGACCCCAGGTTGTTCGACAATCGGCGATGTGCTCCGTATGTCTTGACAAATCATTACGGTTTCCAGCGCTTTGACGCGCAATGTCCAATATCGGGCCCCAGTTACTTCTCCAGAAGGATTCGAAATGCAACATAACATGAATAATGGAGTGACTGGTCACCACCAATCCCGCCTGGCATTTTTCAATGACGCTGAGGATTTTGTTCCATGGTCTCTCTTCCGGCCTCCTCCAGAATCGTATAATGTGATTTTCTAGCTATGCGCCACTTTTTACCAAATGATACTCGAAAAATGGCTCCTATGATTGGTGTTAAACTTCAACAACGTTATTATAAGGTATGGAGTCGGCAATGAGAAGTATATGTAGTGCTCAAAGGTTGATTAACTAAATAGGGACTTGAAGTAGGAGTAGAAGCCAGGCAAGACGATCAACAACTAGTAAATCTAAGAAGAATTCTTGATACAGTTTTCCATTGTATCTAGATCCAGGAAAACATTCAGGCAAGACCGGTAATATTAACCCCAATATACCTATCCTTGATCGGGCCTGTGATAGAGGCTTTGGGGGAGTTGAGAGACGGCACAAGAGCCACGGGGATATTCACAGTCAGGACACCTCGGTTAGCGTCATAGTTAGAAGCCAGGCGAGAGTCCTCAATGGCCTTCCCGGTTTCATCCTGGAACGAGACCTGCACTTGCGGTGCCGAATTCGATGTCTTGGCTGTCCAGACGGCAAAATAGTATGTGTCGCCTACGGTCGAGGTCGCATCATAACCATCCCATGGATGTCTGATAGTCAAGACTCGATTAGATTTGGTGTAATCCTGTTCTTTTATCAGTTTTGTTCGCTAGGTAGGCCAACAATCTTCAGAAACGTACCTGGGTCATCTTGACTTCCCGGTAAAAGCCCTTTGCTTTCTTCGACTTGGTCGTAGTTGCCGAATCCTGGTACTTGTACTGGGGCAAGTTTGGAGGTGCGCTGTCTTTGCTGACGCCGTCGTCAAGATACATGGAGTAAGACTAGCCATGGAGATTAGTCAAAATTATCCTACATGATGGACTTGATTGAACTGTACCGTAGTGCCCTTGCCGCCTGGGTAGAAGTGAATGGTTGGCGGGTTCGGGTCATTCTCGCCGATAAATTGACGCACACCGACCTGAGGAATTATGGCACCTGCTGATGATTAGCTTGCAAAACCTGACAGTGGAGTGTGTTGCTTACCACCGCGGATATAGACCGGAGTGACGAAAGGCACCTGATCTGGCTTGCCGAAAGCAGCAGGGAGACTGCATCCGTAGTTAATGATGCTACCGCCTTTTGCTGGTAGTTCCAGATTGGCTGCATGCTTGACGATAGGGTCATCGGGATAGTCCTGGTTATTGACTCGCAGGTTCGAGGGGTACCATAGATCTGTTCCTGGGAGATAGATTTCCCGATTGAAGACTTGCGGATCGGTAATTGGGCAAACAAGAATGTTGTGACCAAGCAGATACTGTGTATCAATGAAGTTCTCGTTTGCATTAAAGAGGCTTGTGTCGTACGGATCGGTAATGAGCTAGTTGGTTTAGTAAACGCCGTTACAAAATTGCCAGAAAAGATGGGGAATTACCATTGCTCGAGCGATCGGCAGACCATTAGACAGGTTGGCAAACATGCAGTCATACAAGGCCTGGATAAGCGAGTATCGCATTTGAACGTAGTATCGACAGATTGGCACAACTGCCTCGTATAGCACTCGTTGGTCCTGGGGGATCTTGCTGGAAAATTCACCATTCAAGACATCGCTATACGCCCACGGTTCCTAACTTTATTAGTATAACCTTCTGAGTCAATCACCTGGATCCGGAACCTACCTGGAATACTTTGGCGGGCGGGTTGGATTCCGCGTCCCAGTGCTGCATGTAGTGATTGCGATACCATGGCAACAAAAAGGCGCCAGAATACCAACGAATGAACAGCTCGGGATTGCACCAGCGCGGATACTTGTCCCCTGACGTTGGGTCCGAGGTGAAGCCCCCCATATCAACACCGGCAATCGTCAGTCCGCTGTACCCGAGGGCGAGGACTTGAGCAACTGAGATTCGCCAAAAGTCCCAAGAGCTGCCATTATCACCTGTCCACAAGCCAGCAAACCTATGCATACCCGTCTGGCTACCACGCCCGATGATGAAGTTGCGCTTGTTCTCACGGCCCTTGAGAGTTTTCAAGCCATTGTAGGTTGCTTTGTGCAGGTTGTACGAGTAGAGTGACCAAAGCTCGATGGCTGTCTTGATCTTTGGTGGGCCGTCAGGACTGTCGTCTGTCATCTGTAATCGCGATGGGAAACTATGATTGTTAGCCAAGGTTAAGAATGGCAAATAGAGTTACTAACCCCAGCATGTCGCCATAAGATCTTCCAACGGCCGGAGTGGTCATGTCTTGCCAGACAAACTCCAGTCCATTGTCAAAGAGCTCCTGGTACTGTTCTCCCCAGACCTTCCTGGCCTCAGCCCTGTTGAGATCCGGATAGTATCCGGGCTAGGTCGGTTAGTCAGTGAAAGTCAAAATTTGGTATAAGAAATCACTCACAGTTCCCAGAGTTTGCCCATAGCTCACACCACCATGGAAGGGATATCCGCTGTTGTAATTTTCGGTGAAATTATAGTCGTCCACATATGTTGGGCCGCCAGGATAATCAGCGAATGAAAGTCGTTGAGGCTGATCATAGTCGTCATTTCCGTAATACGTTGGATTGAGGCCTTTTGCAAGTGGGCTATTGGTTTGGGTGCCGTCGTATCTCCAATATGTGGGCGGATTGCTGGTCAGACCTTTGAGGTACCTGGTATCATTTACCAAAAGACTGCTGTGGTGAGTCTATGTTTTATGGAACGGGTTTGGAGCTTACTTTGTCTTCGGGTTCTTCGGGTCATTCTGATCCCAGAAGGCGTTCAAGCTCTTGTATGGTCCCTCATCAACAGTACGAAGAGTCAGGATGGGTGTGATGTTGGTGCATGTCTTGACACCGTTGCTTCTAAGGCCATTGAGGAATCCCTTGACATCTGGAAAATTGACTCTGCTGCTTGTGAACGTACGATACCGTTCCTAGAGACATTAGTCTTGGACCAAAAAGAATGACTTGTTCACTTACCTGAAAGTCGACATCGAGATGCATTCCATCCAATGGAATTTGAGAACCCCGATAGGCACTGACAACATTATTTACAGTCGAGGCGGTGGAGTAACCGTAGCCTGTATGTGTCAGCTTGAATTACGTACTTCAAGTGGGTGACTTACATCCTTGATGATGACCCAAAATGTATCGGGGCTTGAGCTTGGGTCGTCCCACAATCGAGGTATATTGCCTGGATACCGTCAGAAAGAGAATTGGATGATTGTGGATCTCACAAACCAGATCATCTTTGGTACGTTATCAGCGGTCATGATGTATGCGTCAAACGTATTAAACCGAGTGGCAATGCTGATGATGTTGGAATCGTTTTTGCCGAGGTCAATTGCAACCTGAGAGTAGTTATCAATCATGACACCGGTAACATTCCGGTGTGTGGGTGTTCCATTCATCTCCAGATAAAACGGAGACGATTGATAGCTGAGATGTTAGTATTGATCATGAGAGCTAGAACCATAAAGGTATACGTACAGCGGCTCCCGGCTGTCGAGTGCTCCTTGTCCATAAACCTTGGAATAATTGAAATTGTCATAGCCTACACAAGAGGTTGTCAGTGCGGGGGACTTTTCTGTAGTTTGAGTTAGTCCTTACAGAAATAGTTCAGGTAGGTTGGCTTCTTCAATACAGTCCTGCCACCTTGTTCGCCGAATCCAAGATACTCAGCTGGGCCAGGTTTCTGGATGTTGAGGACGACATTGTTGATAGGGTCGATGTTTTTGTTAATCTGGTATGAGAAAACCTGGTCCGTAGTTTGCCAGATGATTTGCTCGGATTCTGCAATTGCGTCGACGCCCACTGACTTCAAAAAGCTTGGGTCTGCCGCCAAGGTCGTGAGCTTTCTGGTAGCCTGTGGAATATCAGCAACTGAGCTGTTAGCAAGGACGGCATGAACCTACAACTATGCGGAAGGGAGACGCGAAAATGTGCAAGCTAGTCTTGGGCACGGGGGCAGTGCCCTTGCCTTGGTACTCATTGGACTGTTCCTTGTCAACATATGTCAATCACCAGCGTTATCCAGTCTCACAGTCAGAACCCAGTGGTCATCCGTCAGCTTCTGGAACGATGTTTTCCAGGACCAATCGCCCTCTGTAGGGTACGAATTCCAGGCATCGGAGGCTTTGTATTCCTCCTGGAGACCATCGACCAGGCAAGAAAATCTGTCTCTGACAATAGTGCGCCTGTACCATTGTAAGAAGGAGACTAGGAGTGATCGATGAGTAACTCACGTATTAATGTCTTCAAAGTCAGCGACACTGTTGAATTTTGGATCGTATCTGATTCTCCAGATCAAGGGAGTAACGAATTGGATCAAACAGTGCGTGTTAGGATCCTGATCGACACCCTGGAGAGTAATATGAGCTGCATATCGAAGCGGTTCGTCTTTATTGGTAGAATCAGATGACTCAACTGCCAAGACGGTCGTAGGCTTGTTGAACTTGGGCACACCAGGGAAAAAGAGATCCGCGGGAATAAAGTTCAGCGGGTCAGCTGGAACAGACATGATGGTCCAAAGCAATGAAGATGAGTGCTGATGATACGAAGAAAGAGCGAATAGTTCGAGGCATGGTTGGGATTTTAATAGTTGGTATATTGTTGAGGCATTTCTGACTCTGTGGTTACACTGTCTTTCCTCACTACAACGGTACAATCGAGGCTTAGCAAGACGATGAGTTACCGCTTCGACCGTAGGCACCGGAATGATAATGGTGGGATGGAATCGAGTCCCCGACACAGCGATTCCCAGAATGGTCTGGTAAGAAATACGTGATAGCCAGCTCCCTTATCCTAGCGATGGCGTCTAATTATGTCGTATTCCAACAATCCTCCCAAAGCTACCTTGGGCTATAATACGGCAAAGCCTGACGAATGAGCGGCTACACAGCCTGTCCGTTGCTACTACGATAGCTTTAATTGACGCGTAAGAACTATGCGCCTGTTTCAATAGCTTATGCGAGGTGTTTTCTGAGGCGGGGTTAGTGAGTACGTTAGCTCGCAGCTGAAGACCAGGGGGAGCTTATCTGGAGCTCCAGAGGTATGTGGCTGCTGTAGCTGAGAATCTATCGTCTGCAAGCCGACATTTTCGGTATGATGGCTCAACGGTTTAGGCCCAAAATGTGCTACTGTCCGTTTACGGCTGAGCGTGGCTAGCGGAGACTGAGACATGCTTAATCTGCATAGTAATCGCCTTATCAGTTCGTGAGTTTATTTCTTTTTCAGGCGCGCCACCAAAGCTACACAACCGTGATCGACCTCTCAAGGTATTTACGCTCAGCCTGCATCTCCCTTCTGAGTATCCTACCGATTGGTTGTCCAAGGCGGTCGCGTTCCTCCTAATGCAGACAAATTCGATGGCTCGATCAGCTAGCTCAAGAAGCCAAACTTGACCAATCAGGGGCGTTTTGGCGTCTTAGCCTTCGTTCAACAAGCACTAATATCTCGGACATCCCACGCCGACCCCTCAAAACGACATACTACGGATTGTTTGAGGTGGTATTCGTGATAGTGAAGAGGCTTTGCCACCTGAATGCAAGGGAATCAATAGCCTGATCATAGAGTCTCGAGAACATGGTCTCGGTGGTCTGGCATGGACTGGAACGCCGGGGAAGCTCAACTATGTGCCACTACGCCACCAAGAGCTACCATCAAGTCACCAGATAACGATGGCTACAGCCAATCGAATTCAATGTATGAGCTTGTACCCTAGGTGACGCCGGATGTCTACCTACGCGGGCTGAACCTTTATATGTATGTTTCCGCTGAGCAATTCCTTCATCCTTATCACCTCCCTTGTTTCAATAGCAATCACTCTCCCGCTGGTCTTTTGTCTCCCAACTTTGTCAAATAATTTATCAACAAAGAGGGGGGTTTGTGACATTAAACATGGGGTTCTGGAAGAGACTCACAGAGTTTCTGTTTCTCTACGGAGGTTACGAAGATCAACATCGATTTACCTCTGACTACTCTGAGATCAAAGCTATCGACTCGGTTGTCGATGTTTTTGATCCGCTTTCTGTCGTTGGTGGTTCATGCAACACGCGCAACGACCGAACCTGCTGGTCACCCGGCTTCAATATTACTACTGACTACGAGGAGCGTATCCCAGAGGGCGAAGTCCGCAAGGTATGTCCTTGACTTGTATTTGTATATGAGCCAATCTGATCAAGGGCGTGTAGTTTTATCTGGAAGTAAGCAACAAGGTAATTGCTCCAGATGGATACAAAGTCGAGCGTATGTTGTTCAATCGGACTTATCCGGGGCCGACTTTGGAGGGAAACTGGGGTGATACATTTGGTGAGTTTCGGTCTCAGCGCTGAATTATCAAAACTTGGCTAATTAACATAGAAATCACCGTTTATAACAACCTCACAAACCACAATGGAACCTCCATTCACTGGCATGGTATTCGCCAACTAAACACTAACTGGATGGATGGTGTATCGGGTGTGACTGAGTGCCCTATACCGGTAAGTTGGCATCGAATGGTCAAATGCAAATCCTGACAAGAGCAGCCTGGTGAGAGTATGACCTATCGCTGGAGGGCCACCCAGTACGGAACATCCTGGTATCACAGTAAGAAGTCTACCGTTCGACAACCAACGCATGCTAACTTTGACAGGTCATTTCAGTCTCCAATGTCGGTCTATATGTCTCTCCATAAACCGCTGACTACTAACAAACTAACAGATGCCGATGGTTTGCTCGGCGCCCTTAAGATCAACGGGCCAACAAGTATGAACTATGATGTTGACCTTGGTCCCGTCCTCATCACCGATAACTTCCACAAGACTGCCTTCTCCCAAGTGATGCTTGAGTATATGGGCAAGTATTTAAGCCATCATTCAAGTAATCTCTCCCTGCTAACTGATTTAGGACGCCCACCGACACCTGATAGTATGTTGATGAACGGGAATGGCAAGTATTACTGTTGTCCCAAAGCGGACCCAAACTGTACCGGCAAATCGAATTTGACAACATTCAACTTCGAGAAAGGCAAGAAATACAAAATGAGTCTTGTCAACACAGGAACCTCAACGCATACCACCTTTTGGATCGACAACCACAACTTCTCCGTGGTTGCCACTGACTTCGTTCCCATCACGCCTTATAACACATCCATCTTAAATATTGCAATTGGTCAGCGTTACGACATCATCATCGTGGCCAATGCCACGGACAAAGCTCCAGCCAACTCCAAGCGGACCAACTTCTGGATGCATGCGCGAGACTGCCAGAACGGTGGAGCTCGCTCCAACCTAGGTATCATACGCTATAACACATCAAACCAGGAAATTCCATGGACTCCCCCTCCAGACAGCAAGCACATCTGTTATGGGTGTTTGGACGAGCTAAGTCTAAACCTCAAGCCCATCGTACCCAGAACTATCCCCAACGCCACGAACCTCGATTATCAGAAAGACTCGTTCAAGGTTCATCTTGTCGGGTATCCTAACGAAAAGGTTCAAGACTCAGTACTGCATAAATGGGTCTTGAAAGACTCGTCATTCTATCTGGATTGGTCTGAGCCTAGCTTGAGTCTTGTCAATATCGCATACCAGAAGGGTTGGAAAGACCCCAAGTGGCCGGTAGGATACGAGCCTGTCAACCTGGAGTATAAAAATGGTAGCTGGGTCTACTTCCTGATCGAAGGAAAGTTCCAAGAGTCTCTTGATAACGCAACAATGGGGGATCACAAGATCTACAAAAAGCAAGCTCCCGTGGCACACCCGATTCATGTGCACGGCCACGATTTTGTTATTGTTGCATCTGGCGCAAGCGAATTTAATCCGAAGAATGTCACGTTACAGAGAGACAATCCGCCTAGGCGAGACGTGGCACTACTGCCAGTGGATGGATATCTCATCATTGCATTTCAAAGTGAGTTTCATCGAACTTTGCATTCTCGATGTTTCTAACAAGGTTATAGTCAATAATCCTGGTGTCTGGCTCATGCACTGTCACGTAAGTCCTTGGATGCAACCTCGTACAGTATATTCTAACCGGAACAGATCGCTTGGCACGCCAGTGGAGGACTTGCGCTACAATTCGTCGAGTCACCAAGAGAGATCGGGCCTGCCTTCAGGAAATCTGGTATCGTACCAAAATACTCAGAAACCTGTGCCAATTGGGCTGCATATTATACCATGTTCAATAAGAATGAGAATGCCACGCAGGAGGATTCGGGTATCTGAAGTAGGGATATCGGGAATAGTCTTTGTCCTCCAATATGCTTCATTCCAACGGAATAAAGATCTTATTATTCACTTGGATCAAGCTAGTCTGAGGGTATCAACCCCTAAACCGAATTTATGCAAATATGCCGAGGAAAAACACATGGCTAGTATTTAACTATGCGCTGTCTTCGTCGCTTTCTTCTGTAGGGGCCACAACCCCTCCCGGAAGCTGTTTCTTGAGTCCTTCTAGCACCGTCCTCAGGCCATCCTTAACCTTTGGGTTTGCAACCGATTGAATACGCAACTCCAGCCCACTGATCTTCTCCAGCAATTCTTGACGCTTAATATCATCAGTGTCGATCTCGATGTCTCCATCTCCATCATCTTCCTTGTCCTCATGTACCTGCTCGAGACCATCTCCAAACGCTTCTGCAAACGCCTGGGCCATGTTGTGATCCTTGATAGCAAACACAATCTCGTCCAGAAACTCCCATCTCTCTTTATTAGACTTTGATTTATCATGTCTTGGTGCGAGCACAGCTTTCCATAAACGTGCAATCTCCCCAACGGGATTACCATGAGCCCCGCAGCCCCAGGCTCCCAACACAAGACGTTTTGTCTTTTTCATGACAGCAATTCGCATGACTGCTACCATCTTAGCATGCGCTATTTCACGATCCTTTTTATTGGCGTATGTGGCTGCTCCCTCACGGTTCATCTCGAATTCGGGGGCGCGGAGCATGGCAGCGGTAATGCAGTCGACATAAAAGCGATCTTTCTTGTCAAGATCCTCGGATTCCTCATCCCGAAATACCAATACGTTGGGGGTGTAGATCGAGGCGAGATCGGGGATTCGATACCATTCGTCCTTGAGAGAAGGGTATAGTGTTGTACGCATGCACAATGACTCTTCTTGGCTATTGGCGCCGTTGAGGAATCCACCGCCAGGATTGAGAGGCGAGCCCATGTTGAGAATAGTCACACGAGCTCGTTCATTCTTGAGGTCAGTCTTGACACCCGAAGTCGTTTCTATCTCCAGAAGGTCTCTTGCCGCTGTAAGAGTATCGACTTCTCTGATTGAGATTCTGGGTACTTTGAGCTCCACCGAATCTGGTGTCGATTGACCATCAGGCTTTTTTTGCACCACGCGATTGGCAGATTTGCCCTTAGCAGACTTGTTGTCGGACTTCTCATCTTTTTCAAGCACCGGAGGTCCAGCAGCAGATACTGGAACTTCAGGAAACGGTATCAACTCCGCTGAGTTGATTCCTTGCTGGGCGCGAGGGTTTCCAGGCAACAGGCTGGGTATGACCTTGTTGATGGTGGCTTTGGCTTTTTTCGAGCGAGCGTCTTTGCGAAAGGCCGCTGGTGGTCGACCGATTGATGGTTCCGTTCTGCCCATCGCTAGATATAGATCGAGGCGTTGTATCACGGAATGGAGAGGGTTGCAGATAGCTCGAGGTCAATTGAGTTGGTAACTCGGCCGTTTTCAGTGCGCACTGGCTGGGAACCTTGATGAACAGGTGAGGGTAGGTTGTGAGATTACCTACAAGGGTGCTCGTCTGACGAAAACTTTTTGACGGAGAAAAGATCAAAAACACTGCGAATCAAGATGTCACTAGTAGGATAATTGAGACCTCCAAGTGACGACGGAATTGTCGCCACCATTTATGACCAATTCTGAAGTTAGTCACATGACCATAAACTGGGCTTTCCACCAAAACACTAATAATAAATGTCCCTGTGATCAGATATCTCGTCTTTTGTAATCTTGACCACATTTTTGGTGGGCGTTTCAGATGTACCGTGACTGTTTAGCTCCAGGCATTTACAAGTCTGTGACTTCAACTCCAAGGTCCCTACAGACCTTCGATAACTTAGACTCTTGCCAGGCTTCAATTTCCTCAGGCAACACAAACCCCTTACCTAGAGACCCAGAGTTTTGATAACCTCCTCAATACCTCGCCCATTCAAAAACGACCAGAGCCGGATGTATCGACTGCAAAGATCTAGTGTAAAGGTTTCTCCTGCGGCAATAACCACTGTCTGACCCTCTCTGACTGAGTACGTGGTCCTAGTAGGAGAGGATCGTGGATGACATGCTATTGTCTCGTGTTAGTTGACAGTGTGACTGTGAGTGTGACCCACGACAAGCTTATTCCTTGACACAGCTGGTCAACGGCACCGTGTTAGATTCAGTCTTTCGATCGAAATACTGGAGCGAAGTTGATCCTGCCTTGTTAATTTGTGGAGTTGCCAAGCTGATTTGGTGGACTTTGTTTCTCAACTCGAACTCCAGATCCAGTTGCTTTACCTTTTAGTAATCGGTTTTGGGGATTATTGTCAAGAGAGTATAATATTGCTCGATCTGCGCGTAGTCGATAAAACCCACTGAGAGCGTTACCCCGCATGCTGACGTATCACAAGATTTGCAATCTTGCCAAATGTATCGAAAGAATTAATCTGATCAATTCGATTAATCTAAACAGAAAAAATAGATCGAAAAGCACTTTGTGAAAAGCATTTCTTTTCTATAACGAGCCCAATCTATATCACAACAGTAGCCGCCAGATTTGTCCCAAAAGGGTAGATCTCTATACCAATAGAAACGCGACCACACTACGCGTTGCAATTCAATCTCACCAGTAGCGTACCATCGCGTTCATTTGTTATCATTTAATATCAATGCCTCACACAACGTATTATTTCGCTACCCAAAATGTCGAATAGCTTCATTACCAAGTCTGCTCTCAATAGAACAATCACCACTACGAAAACACAGTCTGGTGGCAGAAGCTGCTGTGAGATCTGCGGTATTTTCAATAGACTGCTTGATGGAAATAGCTTCAAAGATGATCTCAGCAGCGCCAGTGCCTTCGAGAAATATTGTGATATACACACTCCTATCTTGAGATGGATTGAGCGCGAATATACAAAAGCGGCGCAGCTTGAGGCAAAGGCGGGTTACAGATCGCCAGACTATGATCTTCGTGGATTTCGTTTCATCAGGAGTCAGGATAGACTCCCTACCATATCGGCCCTTGCTTACAAAGACCGTCCCCAATACTCCTTCGAGACCATCATGCACGAACAAAAGACTGAAGGAAGCCTAGAAGAGGATTCCTTCACAAGCGTCATGAAACCAGACTGGATCAATTTGGGTATAGCGAAAACATGGCTAAAGGCGTGCATCGCTGAACACAAACCTCAATGCCACCTTCCCCATGGCGTTCAAGCAGTATCTCCAGCTTGGCTCATTGATACCGTGGAAAACTGCTTGGTGCCAGGTACCACGAACAACGAATTTGTAGCTTTGAGCTACAGATGGGGCTCCTCGACAGCTCCACAAATGAGTAGAGATGTCTTCAACCAGGTGAAGATACCAGGTGGACTACTAAATGGGGAAATATTTCTCACACCCACAGTTCGACATGCGATGCAGGTGGTTCGTGGCCTGAGTGAGCGGTACCTCTGGGTCGATGCAATATGTCTCGCTCCCGATGATAGTGAGCAGATGTCTCAGCAGTTACAACTCATGGGCGCCATCTATGCCTCGGCCAAACTCACCATAGTGGCACTCGATGGTGATGCAAACACCGGTCTCGAGGGCGTCGAGGGTGAACGAAGTTTACCAAATATCTTCCGCTGGAAAGAGAATACCAATCTTCTATTGCGACACCATCCAGAATTGTCAGCAATGAATGCGAAGGCATCGAAATATTTCACACGTGGGTGGACATACCAAGAATACACGCTGTCTCGAAGAAAGCTTATCTTCGGAAAACAGCAGATGCATTGGAAGTGCTCGTGTGCGGCTTATCATGAGGACCTCCCTCATATCCGAGACGAGGACAAGGGGAGATCAGTTCGCCCTCGCTCGCTAGAGTTTCCCAACATTAAGCAAGGTTTCTCCGATATACGAGAGTTTGGGATATTAATTAACGAGTATAATGCCAGAGAGCTAAAGTATCCCGAGGACGCACATCCAGCTGCAAATGGATTTCTGACATACCTTGGTGACCTGGCATTTCCTGGGGGGTTCTTGTTCGGGATGCCCAGACTATACTTTGGCATCTCTTTGATGTGGACTGTCGAGTTTGGTCACAATATTCCAAAGTCGCGGAAATCGCCTGGTCTAGCTCGGAGAACACCATCCGAAAGAGATCACTCGATCCTTCCAAACACGCACCTCCCGTCCTGGTCATGGATCGGCTGGAGCGGGTATGGTGTGCATATGCTAGACAAAGAGGCTCAATTTCAATGGGCAGATATGCTACTTTCTTCTAATAGCAAAACCCCGGTAAAACTAATCAGGGGCTCATGCGTTACCATTCCAATAGCTGAGTGGTATACCTGTACTTTTGGAACTCCAGATACAAAGCAGCCTCTACCGCGGTGTGCCATAGTTTATGAGCAAGCTGGAGAACCTCCTTACGACAGACGCCTGTGGACCCGGCACGACTTTGATATCGCCATCCACGGTGATGCAGTTGAAAAGGTCGCGTTACCCTTTGGATTCAGTGGCAGATATGTGTACGAGCATGTCAATCTTCCTAACAAATACTTTTGGTGGCCTCTCCCACCATCTGAACCACTAGAGTCACCATCCTATACTAACCAGACCCCATTCATCACCTCTCAAGTGAAACGTGCTTGGATCCGTGCTGTCCGAGAAGTCGGCTATAACATGGATGTGACGATGGATACTCATTTGCGTTTATTAGACAAGAATGGGAAGTCATGTGGTTGGCTACAATTTCAGAACAACGACGAGCTTGACGCGTTCTCCGAGCCCGAGATACAAGAGGGGCTGAGTCAGAATCTGGAGCATTTGGGGATGGAAGAAGTGCGTGTTAAACACGTGCTTGGCGACAATGGACTGCTTGAGTTGGTGGCAATTTGTCTTTGCAAGTTCTGTGACATTCAGAAGATGGGACATGAAATCCAATACAACGAGTTTTATGGCGTTTTGTGGGTGGATTGGAGTGATGGAATTGCGTATAGGAAGGGATGTGGATACGTCAAGAAAGAGATTTGGGAAGAGCAGGATCTCGAAGATATTGACATTGTTCTAGGGTAGGAATGGGTTCGTCCAAGCTCTCATAGCTGCTATACAATCCTATGCTAGCTGTTCCTTGATTTTTCTTGATTGGCCATAATCCTTTCCTAAGTCAAAATATACAACATCGGATTTATCTTGGATCACGAAGGCGGGCTAGTAGTCCCGTTGACTCGAGTCTTTGTTGACTTACAATTTGGTAAGACTGTCCTGATAGAGATACAGGAGGGTAGTAATGGACCCACACCACGGTAGATAAACCAAATGATGATGGATTCAATAGGGTCAGCATTGAGCTGAATGGACGATAACTACAGGATCAAAAGGGGAGCACACACAGCCAAAGTACAACGACACAGATAGATTAGGTCAATCTAGCCGACGAACCCTTGGAGTAAATATGGTTATCTGGATACAGAACCGCGACATAACCATCTGTTAGCTAATAGCCATGAACATTGCTATCCTTTGTCCATTTTCTAAATATTTTGCCGTAGAAGTAAAACACCGCACCCAAAGCACACCAGAGAACAGTGAGACCCATATTGGTCATGAAGACAGGGATGAAGCTTTGTATCATATTAGTTGCGGGCTGTGTCTCTTAGTTTTGAAAATTACTTACCCTGATTTGATAGTCCATGGCGTAACAAACTTGCCCATACCATAACCCCAAAGACTCTTGTTGACTGTGATAGCAACAAAAAGCGATCCAGTCACTGGCTTGTAGCAATCTACTGCATATGTGCTAGCAATACTAGGTAGTGCAGCAACCTGAATACCAGCGGAGGAATAGCCAAGTACGGCAATGACCGGCCAGGGCCAACGTCTCTCGTATCCAATGGATGTAATAACGTTGCCAAATATCATGATGACGATATAAGGGATCATGGCTGGGAGACGCATCTCTGGTTCTCGAATGCCACCGTTTCGGGTAGTTGCCTTTGCAGACACCCAATCACTGAAAGGCCCGGCAGTGACAAGACCTATTAAAGCGCCAACTAGGATGGCGAAATTGAGAAATCCTAAACTTGTCAGAATATACCTGGAAATTGAAAGAATTGAAAGCTTACCGATGGATTGAGAGCTCATATTATATGGCGGAGCTGCGAAGACCTGAGACTGGGTGAGGTTGAGAATCAGAAAGTTACTGCAGCTCCAGCTAACGACAAAAGAAGCAAATAGCACGATAGGATACGAAAAGAGTCTCCACGGAGTCCAGATGTCCAGAAGGATAGTTTTGAGCGGCGATGAATTGGACTGAAATAATCGCCACTGCAACTTTGAGGGGATTCCTTTGCCCAAATGCGCATCCACAGTGTTTTCAACCTCAGGTTGATCAGCTACCCCTACAGGCTTCTCGATATCAGTGTGACTGTGCTGAGGCTTATCTTGAGTTATATCAACTGTATCATGGGTACCAGACTGGGCGTCAATCGTGTCAACACGCGACCACTTAGTCTCAGGGAAGCCAAAGATCCCAAGGATGATGGAGAGGGAAGTAACGGCGACGTTAAGCCACCAAAAGTTCTTCCAGCCCGTGAATTCGGCCATGGGACCAGCGATGATTGGAGCGACCATCAGAGATCCCATGTAGACAACCCAGTATAGTGCGTTCCAGGTTCCGCGATCGTGGAGGAAGAAGATGTCGGCGATGACGGCGGGTTGGAGGATCTCTGAAGGTCCGGCTCCGATTCCATTCAGTCTATTGATATCAGTCAAGACTACGGAGAAGCTCGGGTCAACTTACACACAAGCCCCCATAAAGATGCCATAAGTCGATGCTTTGGCTCGTAGGATGTGAGAAACAAGGCAGATGACCTGTGACGCAAGATAAACAGGTCGTCTACCAAACGACGTAGACACAGGTGCCCTATAGGATGTTAATGTGGGATTCACTAGTCCATTGTAAAAATTCACCAAAAGAAGTTACTAAATCCAAGGATAAGGATAGTAACACCCGTGAACTGAATCACGTCACCAAGTGTACTGTTATAAGCCTTGATCAAGTCAGGAAACATGGGTGCAAGAGCCAGCGGCGCGAATCCTTGAGTGAAAGTCATGGTCGACACACAGAAGATTGTAGAAAATTTCCATAAGGGTGACCAATTGAGAGGGTCGTGAGGATCAGGTGAGGGCTGGGGGACAAGAACTTGATCGGACTGTTTGGCTCGGACGAAGTGTTCTTTGCCAACATCGGTCATGATTTCTGTTCCTGGGAGGACTTCAATGTGAAGTTCATCCTGAATGGTTTCACGTGCCTGTTGGGAGTTAGAGGGTTTCTTTGTAAATGACTATTGAGACTTGCCTCTTGGGTAGGCATGTTCGTGGCGCTGTAAAGATCAGTCTCTGTTATTTTTGTGACACTCGGTATGTCCTGATACCTTGTATCCTCAACAAGCAAGCACTCTCTATTTATCTATGCGCCTCCTTGATCAGTATCGCCATCGTGCAGTGGAATGTATCCTTTACGCATCCCCCAAATCACCTCGGATAACTTGAACTAGCTAGTTTCCCCCTCCATGAGTGTTCAGCTGAGAGGCAACTTCTCGGTATAATCCATCGGCAAGTGAAACGACAAGGGCTAATGGGAGATCTACTGGTAATCTGACTACTCCCCGGGCTAACGGGACAAAGACCTAACTGATATGAGTTATCTGGGGATGGCGGGGTAATAGAGTTTGCGGAGAAGTTGGCGCCGGCAGTTAGACCCAAAGCAAGGGCTGACCAAGCCTTTTGTGTAAGTCACTTCTAAGCGAGGCTGTTTCAGATGCTATTTGATTGACGAGAAAGGAGCTTGTCCATATTTGTCGAGATACGCGTTTGGGTCGCACGTTCAGATCGGCCATCCCACATGTTAACATTTTAGTCTATCTTGGATGGTTGCCATGAGCATGTCGTAAGCAGCGTCATCCATCGCGACCGTCTCATCTTCGGGTGCACAGCCTGCATCCTTTTCCCATCGATCCCAATGGATATTGGCATACTCCCAGGGACTAGGACCTTGGCCAATATCGTAGTAGATATATTCCATCCGCTCAGTGCGCCTCTGCGATAGCCCCGCGCCATATAGGTACTTGTCCGCTGGGACTATCTTCGCTTTACGACGTAGTTCTTGCGGTTGCGGCTCAGGACATGCAAAATATCTGTGAGAGTTGTGAAGGAAACGCTGTTCCTTCTCATCGTAGTTTAGATGGGCATACTCTTCTCGTCCATTGGAAGCGTTTATAGTAAGACTTGCAGATTGCCAATTTCCATGGCCCATGACAAATTTTCTGAGACCCCTCATTCGTTTTTGCCACTTATTCAAGATCTGGTACCAACGAATAGAATATTTTGTCGTCGATGGAGCCCATGGTTGTGCACGGAAAGCCTCCATGACCTTGTCTGGAATTGGATATCCATCAATTGTGAGAGGACCATGCTGCCTGGCTTCGTACAGAACCGGGCAATCGTTTAGGTATAGCTCTTCTAGGCCGCTACTCCTATTATCATTGCCAAGAGACGCAATCCAGTCGATTTGGGATTCATTTGTAAAAACATAATTCCCAAGAGCTAGAATCTTGAGCTGGGGCATAGGCCCGATGAGAGCGAGGTCCATCTTTGGAATCCATCCCCAGAAGTCGACATAGAACAAGGATAGGACTTGTAGCTTACTAGCTACTGGAGGAGTCAAGAGATCAAAATGCAAATTCTGGAAGAACTCGTATTTTTCATCACAGAAGATATCGGCTGACTCTGTCATGGTGTGTTCTTTGGTAACTAGAACCTTCAAATCGATAAGCGTGGGTAAATGTAATAGCTTTTTCCAGGCTATTGATTCCAATAAATTGGGGTCCTTGTAGTCGGCCAGATTCGAAATCGTAAGCTCCTTGATGTTCATCACAATTCCAGGGCGGAGGTCTGGGAGATCATCTTCATACCACGCAAATCGCCGTAACTGGTAGTTTCCTACTCTTTGGCTGATTTTCATTTGACTTTCCTTTGTCCACATTCCCATAACACAATGTGCCACGGTGTCGAGGATCTTATACCGCAAAGACCACGTCTCCTCTATATCCGGCCCCACAGATCTGGTATGATAATCTTCAATCCCGCAGTATTTGCTGAAGCGCAAATGAAGTCGGGTCATCTTTTGATAATACCGGAGATACGGAAGAGTATTCAGAAAATCATGAGGAACATCATAACTTTCATCGGCATTGTATTCGTAGCCCGGGCCGATCCAAGTGTCGATCGTCACTTCTCTGACATAGTTTCTCAGTGCAGGCGATCGCGCGATATTCCCGAAGTTGCTAGGAGAATCTCCGTATGCTCGCAAATACAGAGACCTGAAGGCGTGAGGTGTCGCCGCATCGCGTAATTTGCGAGACACAAGTCTGAGGCGATGTTGATCAGGCTTGGACACATAGGAACAAATTATCGAGGTAATATCGAACGGAAGGGATACGTCGCTGTTGGCAGTGACACCGATGTCTTGGGCCATGGCATTACGCGGAGCTGACAAGCAAGACTGCCTGGAACAATGAGGTTTTTGCGTGTAAATTCATGGTAGATCTTTGGCGAGTTTTGTTCAGAGATTTGGCCGACCCACTGTGCTGCCTGTTTGTTGGTCCAAAACAATGACAAGGATCGTCTGAAAATTGCGAGCAATCATGGACGTGCTTGCACCGCGTTGAGAAAGTGATCCAGGGATATTTCTAGCCAAAAGATGCGAGAGATCATTCCTTATCCGTTGGGCAGATCTCATTGTCCAAATTTCCAGCACACTGAGATACTATGCCTCCACTGCAAAAGCAGGAAAACATCGTCACATGATAACTCATTTGGAGCCAGGGCCAAAACCAGATGCTAATTGTAGCTCAGGTAATAGTAATCTGAAAGAGAATAGTACACAGGCGCGAAAGTATGCAAAGGAAACCGAAATTCAGATAGGGTATCTTCTTTTCTAACGTCATCACCGGTAAATAAGTATCAGAAGCCAAATGTTGAACTGGTGTTATTTGTGGGCTGACGGCAGGGCCTAAATTTAGGCCCACAGCTCGGGCCTCAAGAGTCTACAAACGCCGTCGGACATTTAAGCATGATATTCACATGGCCCTAAATCCTCAGCTTTAATGAATATTGAGTTAAAGCTCGGTCTACAATCCCTGTTGACATCTGTCAAGACACCTTGCAAGTGGGTCGAAGGAAGAATTGACCAAGATGTCGGCGGTGCTAGATTGCGATTCCCGACAAACGGAGATATTGGGTAACGCTTTTCGCTGGCCGTGACTCCGTTGGCAGCAATAATCGCGTGGTTCTCATCCATGTTCACATGCCCAGTCTGCATCCGCGCCCGGTCTTCCCGACGACATGGCAAGATACGATCTGGCCATGTTTCTATAAAGGGCTTGAGCCGCCCGTCTTGGTATCGTCTCCTTATGGAATAGTTTGACCATAGAATACAACATGGCTTCCAGAACAGATCTACATTCCGACGATGAGACACTACGTCAAAAGACTGGGAGTAAACCACGGCCTCGGTCGTTGGTAAATCTTCTTTGCGACCGCACACGTGTCGACCAAGCTGTCGAAAACCACGATTATCCAGGATCCGGCACTTTTGACGATCCTTACGTCGTAAGCTGGATTCCAGACGACACAGGCAACCCACTCAATTGGGCCAATTGGTTGAAATGGACCATTACCATGGTTTCAGCCTCGACTTCATTTGCTGTCGCCTTTAGCTCCAGTGCCTATACAGGTCAGTATTTCTATATCTGTTTACTAATCTCACTAACAAATTCTAGGTACCATCATGCAGCTCATGATTCACTTCAACGCAAGCCAAACACTCATCACCGCTGGTGTTTCTCTCTACGTCCTTGGTTTCGCTGTGGGACCACTTCTTTGGGCACCACTATGCGAAATCTACGGCCGACAAATCATCTTCGTTATCAGTTATGGCATGTACGTTGTCTTCAGCGCAGCGTGCACAGCAGATAACGGCATCACTACACTACTAGTCCTTCGATTTCTCTGCGGAACATTCGGTTCATCGCCTTTGACCAATGCTGGAGGTGTCATTTCTGATGTTTTCAGACCTGACAAACGGGCTATTGCCATGGCCGCCTTCTCTCTTGCTCCCGCGCTTGGACCGACCTTGGGTCCATTTATTGGTGGCTACCTCGGTGAGGGACAGGGTTGGCGTTGGGTAAGTTGTCAAGAATACAATCACCAATGGAATGTCGATACTGACTGTGCTAGGTCATGGGATTGATGGCTATCATTGCCGGAACCTTCTGGGTCCTCGATATGTGCTTCGCCCCGGAGACTTATGCACCCTATATCCTCAAGAACCGAGCAGCGTTCCTTTCCAAGAAAACCGGCAAAGTCTATACGTCCGTCTACGAACATCAGGGCAAAGCCGACCCTCCATCTGTGGTCCTCAAGAAAGCACTCATCCGCCCTTGGCAGCTTCTCTTCTTCGAGCCCATCGTCCTTCTTCTCTCTACCTACATCGCTATTCTTTTTGGCACACTCTACATGCTCTTCGGCGCATACCCTGTTGTCTTCCAAATCGAGCGAGGCTGGTCTGCTGGAAAGGGAGGTTTGGCTTTTCTGGGAGTCGCAATTGGAACACTTGCGGCCATTCCTGTCATCGGACTTATTAACAAATGGTACATGAAGGTGTCAGAAAAGGCCAATGGTGAGCCTGTACTTCCCGAGAATCGCCTTCCCGGTTGTATGCTAGGTGGTATTTGTGTTCCAATTGGAATGTTTTGGTTTGCATGGTAAGCATCAAGGTACTCGCCCTAGAAAGTCATCCACTAACAACTTCAACAGGACAACATATCCCGACGTGCATTGGATGGCCCCAGTGGCATCTGGTGTACCCTTCGGTCTTGGCATGTCGCTTGTTTTTCACAGCATTTTCAACTACCTCATCGACTCGTACACTATCTATGCAGCCTCAGTGCTGGCATCAAATGCGGTATTGCGGTCTCTTTTCGGAGCGGCCTTTCCGTTATTTACAAAGCAGATGTACGACAAGCTGGGCACGCAGTGGGCCAGTTGTGTTCCTGCTTTCCTTTCACTGGCATGTTTGCCTATGCCTTTCATCTTTTTCAGATATGGTCCTGCCATTCGACAGCGTTGCAAGTACTCGGCAAAAGCAGCGCAAGCAACAGCTTTGGCCGGTAAAGCTTGATTCTGCCAATCCAGGAATGCACTGTACTACCAGCATTGTTAGAAATAATACTTTAGAGAATTTATAGACAACTTATAGAATAATATCCTTTTACATCAACCTCTTACTCTGAAGTTGGTCAACAATGACACCTGACCATTTAATTGGTGGAGTTACAGTGAGTAAGCAATGGAAAACTTCCACAGCCATTCGGGTCAGGCTCCAATCCCACCACAACTTTGTCAGCTCGTCGCACATTGTTCGGTGAGTGCAAGATACCCTCGCCTCGCCATGGACCCTGTCACGGCCGTTGGTCTGGCCTCTGCCATAATATCTTTCGTCCCGCTCGGTGTCAGTCTTTTGAAAAATGCTCGAGAAATCCGTGATTCTGTAGATGGGACTCTCGAAAAGAACGAGACGCGAAAAGCCATCTTAGACGAGATGCAAGCAGTCGCTGGGAGACTGAAGCCCGCAATCCACACCCCTGTTGCCCCTGGGCAAAAGGGCTTATATGATCTCGCTTTCAAGTGCTACAACTTATCGCAAAAGATTCTCGAGCTATTGGCCAAGATCAAGCCCAAGCCGCAAAGCTCTTTTGGAGCGTATCGCTCAGCCTTCAGAGCTTGGAGCAAAGAAGATGTGATCAAAGATCTAGAAAAGACCTTAGACGACTGTCGAAGCCAGCTTGCATTGGGGCTTGTGGACCTCTCAAAGTACCCAGCCCTTTGACTCTCGTTTCCTGTTCTATCTTGTCTGATGTCAATTTGCAGTCAAAACACAACGGCATACTCCCAGAAGCTTCTTGCAATTGCCCAGAATGATTCATCTAAACTTGATGAGCTACAAGGATATGTTCGAGGGCTCAAGAAAGATCTCGACGTGGAAAAGATTGGAAAAGAGGCCTGCGATCAGCTTCGACGCTTCTTGAACTTACAGGAACACGCACTTACTACCATCTATCAACAACGTATCCTGAAAAGCATTCGATTCGACGACATACATCAAAGACATGATAGAGTCCACTTGCCTCACAAAAGTACTTTCAACTGGCTACTAGAAGATGATCTGATCACAAATACAGAGGGTCAGACACCAGTACGGGATGAGGTAGAGAGGAAGGAAGCTATGAAGCGTGCATCGAGAAGGAAATTCTCGGGCTGGCTCTCCTCATCAGAAGGAGTCTTTCATATCTCAGGCAAACTGGGCTCGGGAAAGTCCACACTAATGAAACTTGTATCCACGCACCCACAAACACGTATTCAACTTCAGAAATGGGCCGGTCAGTTTATCTGTTCAGTCTTTGTATTGATTTTGGCTCACACCAGTAGGAAGTAATTCTCTTCTCATGCCCAGGTTCTTCTTTTGGAAACCGGGTTCTGAGCTACAAAAGTCTCTAGACGGTCTCTATCGGTCCCTCCTTCACGACATTCTTGATGCTCGTCCAGACCTAATCCAGCAGGTACTTCCAGAGGCTTGGAACAAAGTAGCTTCCAGCCCTTGGCAAATACAGAGCAAGTTAGACATATCCAATGATGTCTTCAAATCTGCGCTGGAACGATGTATCTTTCCGACAGCCTCAGAGAACGACCTGGGCGAAGGAATCCGACTTTGTTTCTTTATTGACGGCCTGGATGAATACGAAGAAGCTGATGGAAAAGACCACGTATATCTCGTGAGACTTTTGAACGATTGGGCTAAGAGATCCTACGGCAGATTGAAGATGGTGCTCTCCAGTCGAGACTACAATGTGTTCCTCAATGGCTTCCCGGCTGATCAACGACTCCAGCTCCATGAGCTAACGTGGTTCGACATGGTGAACTACGTACGAGTATCGCTGGAGCATCTGCAAAACTCGGGCTTGAAGGATTACTTCTTGGAATCCATACCAGAAAAGGCCAATGGGATCTTTCTGTGGATAGTGCTGGTCGTTAATGAGATTCGGAAAAAGGTCGAGGATGACGCATCGGAGGAGCAACTACTGCGACTTCTTGAAAGTCTTCCACCAGGTTTGGAGGCACTGTTTCATCATATACTCAATGGCCTTGATACAGGGAGTCGGAGAACGGCTTACCAAACAATGGCTGTGTTACGGACTGCACAAGAAAACGAATTACCTCTATCTTTGCTTGCCTTCTCATATCTTGACGACTATCAAAAGGATCCTGAGTTCTCTATACGCGAAGGTTTCATGTCCCTTGATGGTGTACTCGATGAGGACAGGACACCTCAAAAGAGTTGTAAAAGACTTCGTGGCACCTGCGGGGGACTTGTCGAGGCTCATGGGACCACGAATACAATAGACCAATATTCATGGACTCTCGGCTTCACACACCGATCAATTCCCGAGATGCTGGATAGGCGATACAATAACGGAGATATTGAGTTAGCTTGCGTCCAACTCAATGCTGTTGATGCTCTCTCACATCTCATATTCGCAGCAGTCCAATTCACAAACGACAAAAAGAAAGCGAGACCTTTGTGCGGCGGCGTCGCATGGATGCGTCTAGTTGAGAGAACAGATAAACCACCGTATCGCTTCCTACAAATCATGAACTCGTGGGCTGGCGATGCCTTCGGTCTAATTGCCGATCCTTCTCAGATCTTAGTATTCCAAGGAAGTTCTTTTTATGCTGATTGGGGCTTACACAGTCTAGTTCGCCATGGGTCGCTAGTAAGCCGTGGAGACTTCAATATGCTTTCTCAAGCTGCAATATTGGGCCATATGGAGTACGTCAACTGGGGTTTTGAAAACGACCCTGATGCTGTAGATGAACCTTGGAAGAGAGCCCTAATAGCCAACGTACTTCTGGACAACCACATGCGTGGTGGTCCATCCCTTGAAAAGGTGGAAATTTTATTTGAGGACATTTTCCTTCGTGGTGAACCTACTTACTTCAAGACTAGGGAATTTCCAGACTTATTCCCGCAACTAAAATCACCGAAAGAACCACTGGAAGAAATACCCGTGGGAACTGATAGTCCCATTGACGCCAGTTCAAGCTATGCCACTTCCTCATACGATCTTACCATTTGGCAACGACACTTGGTATCTTGTTTTCTAGGCTGGGCTGGATTAAGATATCCGTTCCATCCCGACCGCTTTGGTATTGTGGTTGAGCAGTTTCTAAAGCACGGAGCACCTTCCAACTTTCTTGTGGCTATCGATGACCTTGAAACTCCAAAGCATATTACACTTCATTTCGATGGAACGGTCAGACCTTTGAGAATGGAGATGAGCGAAGAGTTCAAGACTGCTGTTCAGCACTTAGTGCGTGGCAGGAGATCTAGCATGTCTCTTCGCGAATGGATCGAGATTGTGAATCCCAAGAACAGGGATTCTTTGGTTGACTTACTGGAAGGTTCTGTACAACGAGAGGGCTATAGTCCAAACGTCTTGGGGTCTGTTACGACATTACAGGATGATCCAGGTAGATGTAATGTGACCAACGAACACAGCACGCAACTACCCTTCCGACCTTTTGGACGTCCAATCATTCTGTACATACTTCTGCCATGTAAGTACTCCATCCATAACTTATGCTTCGAATCTTTCACTCACTAAAATAGGCCTGATGACTCTATTGGGGATGTACTTAGCCTGGTATAGCTGAGTGGATAAGAAGGCCACTTGCGAACTTTATCTGTAGTCTAGACATCGATGGGTCAATCTCGCAGATGACACATAAAATGTCCTGTTCCGCCAAGAAAGTTTATGCATATCGCCAACTTCAAGTCACTTAAATCTTTAAACAGACCGCGAGATGATGTTGTCCTTTTCGCTCCCATCCTCATTAGCCGCGCCACATCATCATAAACTCGACTTCGATGTCCCCCGTTGGCGTATATTTCCAACTTCACTCTCCAATCCAATACCTACCAACGGTTGACCGTCTCCAGTGGTCGAATCTGTAAATCCATACTTTAATCTCCTCTGTCCGATCATCTTTGCCACCTCAAGAGCGTCCTTCATCCCCACATTCGGTGGGAGATCCATGTACCTCGAATCACGAACAGCTGATGAAGCATAACCCAGAATCTCTGGCCCAATGGCCAAGTGAGCAAAGACTCCACTGGCAATACCACTTGCCATGAGTATTGTGCAGGACGTGATAAATAAAGCCATCCACGACCACTCCAAAGCATAGACCTCCACAAGGTTGCCCACTTCGACAGGTACCGTTACATTTGACTCAAACTTATCGTCAGCTTGCATAGCGTATTTGTATGTCTGACTGACGAGCAGATATGTGTTAATCACCTGCGAAAGACGGCGCCCGAATTGTTCTGCGCTGACGGCTTTAAACAGGTATTTATCTTCCTCCACAGCTGATGTGTGTATATCGTTATGCAATGGATCGTTGAGGTACCGCATCACGATATCTGGGTATTCCAAAGTGCCACCCATCACGGAAGGTAGTGATGATACGTATCTCCAAATCCTCTCAAAAGATAACATCGTGACATTTCGTATGGCGTGTTTTGCTCGGGATAGGCGCTGCGCAGTGACAGAGCAATTCTGCGGCGTAGAGAGATCATCTCGCGAGCAATGAACCCATGACTCCACATAGCGCTGTAGAGCTTGGCATTTCGTCTTCTTGCCTATATTCCTGTCCTGCTCTATTTTGTAGTTCCAATAAGAGTCGAAAAGAAGTCTGGGAGGTTTGTCATGGAGATCTGTCTCGTTCTCAAAGACAAGTGGGTGGCCGTACATGCTCTTCATGATATCCCATTCATATCTGTCTGAGAGGTTGGAGGGGCTCATCCAAAAAGGGTCCACAAATCTATCCAGCGCCATAACCCATGGAGTTTTCAACTCAGTTCTGTTGTGTCCATACCATGTACCGTTGGTTTTTGGTTTGGCGTCCCAGGCATCAGTGTCAGACCAGTTGAAGTTGCCTACAGTCAGGATATCGCTGTCTGTAAAATTGGAGCACTCGAGATGAATATAGCTCGACTCGATAGAAAAGGTAACGTTTCCGGGAGTAATGTTGGTTATAGGAAGCCCAATCAACGCCGAACACGAGTCAGGTGCAAGATCTGACGATATATTGTGCCAATTTGCATCATATATGTCGAGATTTGGGATCTTCACATTGCCTCAAAGATCCATAGAGTTAGCGTTGCTAGTGGGCGAGGTAAGGAAGATTGATGTATACATAGTCTTTATGTATGTGCCTACATGATCCACGTGTGCTCCAGTGGTTGGACTTAGTGTTGGCCCCTCTGCAAACCAGGATTGAGCATCGGTGGAAAAGTAAAGCACCCTGGTACTCGGCAAGATGACCAGCGTCCTGAGTGTACTGATAGGGTCCAGGATCTTATCGAATGATTGTACGTATGAAGTTGCATTTTGGCGTGGGCTAACCAAAAGGGGTATGCCATTCGAGCAGAAGACAAATTAACCCTTGCTAGCTTAAAGATCATTCCTTTGGGTACACTGGTTACATAAATCATTTTACTGCGAATATTAGGGCTGATGGTTACTCAGTACCTTATGCAGCTCGTTTTCAATAGAAAGGTGGCAAATTGTAACCTTGTAGGAGGTTTCTGGACCTCGAATCAGGCGTTGGCTAAATGGCACCTGCAATCTAGTGTGGATTGTCGCGTGTACAGCCATACAGGTTCCGATGCCCCGTTCAGAATCACGAAGTTTTATACAAACCCAACGCAATACATATAATTGAACTCCAGAAGTTCAGATATTTGAAATGACTTTACCTGATAGTAAATAATGCTTTCGAAAAGAAACAAGTTATTCCAAGCTTTGTCGCATATTTAAAAGTCCTCGACAGTTAAACCAACATTCCTTACCCTTGCCAGCCGCAGCAGTTCCTGGCCAATTGACAAGTCCATCACGCCAGTCCCAACACTCTTGTAAATGACAAACCCAGACTCAAGCCACTTGTTCAGATCACCAGGGTTCTCGGCGTTTTTTGTCTGAAATAGTTGACCAACCTCAAGCATTTTGTCGGTGGGCACCTCAGCCTTGACGAGCTCTCCAGCTTCCTGTAAACATCCGTCACGGCTGTCGACAGCCACAGAACCACTATACCCGACAGAAACAAATGGACCCTCGGGGTTGACAACTTGCTTTAGAAGCTCGGGATCAATCTCTTGCATATCCAAACGGTAAGAGCCAATCGCAGCCAGGTATCGGGTTTTCTTCATAGCCTTCTCGGAGGTGAGGTATACAGCTGGGAAGAGAGGCTGTGTGCTAGGTGTGGTGAAGAACAGTACATCCGCATCCACAACCAGAGACTCCAGAGCTGCGTCACGGTCACCCTTGGGATCGAAGGGTTGCAGGGTGATATGCGAGGGCCATGGAGATGCCTCGTTGGACCTTAGTGATTCGATCAACTGTTGAGTTCTTTCCTCTGATCGGTTAACAATAGTCACAGATTTGATAGCCTTCTCCTTCAGCAGAAGTGCCAAGCGGATATGCCACAACGCTTGTTTTCCTGCACCAAATACCACAATATTCTCAGTATTCTGTCTGAAGCGATAAGCCAGCATTGACCCCAGAGACGTTCGGAAGGCGGTAAGAGCAGCAGCATTGAGTGTTCCGATCGCATCGCCTCTCGCATCGCACAGGGTCAAGACACTTTTGAGACCTGCTTCAGAAGGTTTGAGTTTTTCGGTTGGTGTGATGCCCACGATTTTGACGCCGAGGAGCTGGCTGGTAGTTCCAGGCATAAATAAGCTGACTTGACCATCTCGATCAACGACCGCGCGGTGTGGTTGGTATTTCTGTTCGTTGTTGCATGAATATTGAATGAGGGCGTTTTCAAGAGCGTTGGCTAGATCCGTGACATCAGATGGTGATAATGTGTCCAGAATGTGGCTAACGTTTGAGTCGGAGAGCACTGTGAACGGCATTTTGAGAGATTGTCTAGTGCTGTACTAATGTTGATAATCTGACAGTGTCTGAATGAAGTTGTCTGATCATTCTACTCATTTCATGTCTTATCAATGCCGATATCGGGTGCGGTCAGCACCGGCCCAAGGCGGGGATGCCAGACTCAGAAGCGGGGTTTTTCGCGGACGATTTCCTACCCTATCAATGTGAATGAGACGCACGCTGCGGTAAAATGATCTTCTCGAATTCTGTACGATTTGCACAACTGAAGAATGACATAAATTTAGTTGGACGGCATTTAGCCCACCCTGGGACTCATATCTTGAAGGCGTAAAAATTGTAGTGAAAGACTCGGTATATTTCGCACGTAATGGTCATTAATACATAAAGCGCTGTGATGACTTCGAACTGCTTCTCTCTCTTCTGACGTCGTTATACTTCCATAACAAAGTACGGTTGTTGATCTCATATCAAATTCGAGGTAATTTCGTCCAATATTGCGACAACTCAGTCTAACTGCACAGCATCCCATGAGACGGGATCTTCTGGGAATGATCAAAAGTACAGAACAATCAGACTTTGATATTACCATTACCCCCGGATGGCTCTCGGAATCAAACTGACTAATTGATCTTACGGCATCAAACTCAAGGCATCTCTTGTCGTTTACAAATTACATTTATCTCACTGAAAGAGACTTTATAAGGCAACAGCTCGGGCGAGTGTCAGTTAACTGCTGAGAAAGTGATGAATTTCCGGCACGATTCGAAACGTTCTTGTGTCGCTTGACAACGACGTCAGTCTAGCTGAGGTTCAGCTGATGGAACTCCAGTTCCTGGGAGATGTTGAAACTGTAGTGAAAGTATAGGAGAGCATTGACTGCGGCACCTATTACCATTTCAGTATTAGTCTACCGCTAATCAATCCGCCTCATATTGAGTGGTATTCATATGGAGTAAGTTAGTCTTTTACCTCGCAAAGATATACTTGAAAATCCTGGTGTCGGATCAATGGTCGGACACTAATTCGCACAGAAAGACGAACAACGTCGGTCGACTAAGCCTTTGCCAGGAGAAGTAAAACCAAGAACTTTGCCCTGATACACAGAAATTGAGCAATTGGGCAGTACTTGCACGAAGACGACCTAGCCAACAACTTCAGCCAGCCACGAAAATCTTGCCTTTCACATAATGAGCTGAAAGCAATACCTTAGACATTCATGTCCACATTCCACGCTAGCACTTGATTTCAGAATTAAGCTCGTGCCTCAATTAACATTTGATTTAAACTTCGACTGTCTGTCTTGGGACTGAGAAAGCTCGCGTATTATCCTGAAAGCTATGAGCTGGCCAGTCCTGCACTGGCATGCACGGGTCCTTTATGATGATTAGCCTCATCTCATGTACCGAAATTGAAAAGAGATAATGCATCATATCTTCACTACTATTGTGATTGTAATTTCACGCTGTATTTCATAGGTATCGAACAGACTTCGTTAGGATGACGGGCTCTTCTAAGAATTCCTCCCCTCCATCGTTCCGATTTCTAAATCACCCCAGGATGGTGTGTAAGACTGTTTATGATACGGATCTACAACTTCCTTTTTGATCTCATATCGGTCAGTGATAATCCATTCCCTTCATTAATATCACATTCTTTGTCCGTTCTGAATCTAACTGTAGGCATGACATACGGTACCCTGGAGAGCAGATTCAGCAGGGTTCAAACATGCCCAATATGGCTAGTATACCGGAGATTCAGCTTCGGTTTGGCAGCCTCTTTTCGGGTCCATGTCGCCAAGACGTGCTAATTGAAATTCAAGCAAGAGGTCGTTCACGGAAACAATAGGCGGAGTTGACTGACGTTACATACTTCGGTCACATACCAATTTAAACTCTGTTAAACACCATTACTATAGTTGCGGCTTTTCAGCTGCGGTGGGTCAAGACCGAAGGGTGACGAAAGTTTGCAGGTTTGATTACGGTCGCCCAGGTCCAAAAGGACCTATATTAGAGACCACTCGACACGGTTTTATCATCAATTCCATTCTCTACAACTCTCATTAACACCTGTCACTAAATTCATCTATAGAAATATGTCTGAAAGCCTTGAGAAGCTTCAGAAGGATGCCATTACCTCCATCGCGAGTGTGAGTACACTCTTGAGAAACGCCATCGCTGCTTCTCTCCCCGTCGCACCAGAGCAGTACCTTACTGTCGCCATTCCTGGAACAGTCATTGACTTGGTTGATTATGACAAAGGAGGATCATTTGTCTACGATGCCGGCAAATATGCACTTCCACCTACGACTGTTAGACAGGCCGAAGCGAGCCTTGTCGATGGAATGATGCCTATAGCGACTATTATGGTACTTACATGCTTGCCCTTGTTCAATAGTCTATCCTAACGCGTTTGAAGATTGGAAACACTGGAAAAAGCGTTGCCCGTAGCTATTCGCGTTCGCTCGATGGTCTTCTTCCAGCTAAGGCTACTATCACTAGTGCTGATGGCATTCGCAGCCCTGGAAATGTGAACTACGACAAAGCAATGGAGTATCTCAAGCAAAGAGTCCCGGGTACTACACAGACGGTAGTTGAAGTTTACAGAGATAAGGAACTTATGTGGGCAAAGGAGAGATCAGCTTGGGATAAAGCGAAGATAGAAGCTGCCCGTAAGTTCTCCAATACATTACCCATTGGATTATGTGTACTGACTTTTGACTCAGAACGAGCTGAGAAGCTTTATCCTCCAGGCTCCTCAACTGACTTCATCGCCAAGCAGAAGCAATATTTCAATGATTGGAACCAAGAGAACTACTATGCCTTTAAGGCCAGCGTCCAAGCTGCCTGGATGGACTGGGTCGTTAATGGCTCGAAATACGATGTTGACTTCAACTTTGGCATGGTCGACGTTGACTCTATAATGAGTCGCATTGAAGCTAGCAAGGAGTCACTGAGAAATGCAACTATCCCTGACGCAAGCGGTTCTGGTGAGGTCTTTGGTGTCAGTCTTACCCCGAGTGGCTGGGCTACCTACTGCAGACGCAAGGCAGAGGGCTGGTACGCGCGCAACGGAAGGTACACCTTAGCTCAGCTTGAGAGTGAGATTGCAAGGCTTGAGAGTCTACAGGAATCCTACAAGCAGGCTCAGACTCTGGTAACACCTGAGCCTGGTGGGAAGCCAAGATATCCTGTCTCAGGCGCCATCCAACCAACGAAAACGACCAAAGAGACTCAGGATGCGGTCGCTGAAAAGCTCAACGAGTTGTACGGGGCCCAGGCAGCACTTGCTGGCGCCAAGTATAACTACGATAATGGATCCGCGGCAGATAAAGACAAGTTAAAGGAAGCCGTTGAGGCGGCTCAAAAGGCCGTCTCCGAAGCTCAGAAAGGCCTCAGAGAAGCAGAGAATGATGACCAAGGTGTTCGGCAAGCTTGGAGCGAGTATAACCGTATGGTTCTTGAGGGTAACACCTACACCGATGCTATCAATTGGCTGGAAAGCAAGCAGAAGACAATCGGTGGTGAACTGATCCGCCTGAAGAAGTTGAGAACTGAAAAGGCGCAAAGTAGCCCATTGGATATACCTGTGATTACCGGTGTGTCGGCTCCTGAAGGCGATGACAAGAGTGTACCATCCGGCACAACCCTTGCTACGAAAGGATCAGAAACAGCCAATCCAATCTTCCAGGCCCCAGCTCAATCTGGAAGTGCAGAGGATGCCGACCCATGGACCACCATCACCTTTTCCTACTCGGCATCGGATGTTCAAAACCACTCACAAGAGTCGGCATGGGGTATGAAGGTCGGAGGCTCAGTCGGTTTTGGTTTGTGGTCCGTTGGTGGATCATACTCCCACGACGAGGCGCACAAGTCTATGCAAAGCGACATGTCGGCTTGCGACGTTAGCATTTCCTTCTCTGCACTGGTCGTTAACATCACTCGCCCCTGGCTATATGGTGAACTTTTCACCGATGTTGACCTGGAGGTGGCTGAAGGAGTCAAGATTAGCCCTGGCGCAGTTTTGCTTCACGATATGCTCCAGAGCCAGTCCACCCAGGCAATTGATGAGTGGAGTCAATTTCCCGCTTATCCTACTTCTTTCATCGTTGCAGCTGACACAACTATCGAGTTTACAGGTGCTACCAAGTCGATTGAGGAGCATTTTGATACGCATAGTAACTCTGGTGGAGCTTCGGTGGGGTACGGTCCTTGGTCGGTGTCAAGCAGTTTCCATGAATCTGCAACGGAGCAGAGTATGCAGGTTCAGTCTACGGCTACGGGCTGCAAGATCAGTTTTGGGGCGCCTCAGATCATTGGATGGGTTAGTCAGATTGTACCACCTTTGCCACGCCCACCAAACTTCAACCCCCTTACGCAAGGTGCTGGCGAACCTGTGCCAAATGGAACTGCTTAAGGCATCTTTGTTGGGCTTCGTGTGAAAGACTTGGTCTTTATATTGTAATTTTGCTTGATTATTTGATATTTAGTTAGGTAAATGGAATACGCGATGTAAACATTGTTTGTTAAAAGGTCATGATACAAATATATTTGAGGTGAGTTTCTTGCTGTGAAAGAGGACCCGACTTGTGCCAGGCATTGTCTGGAGCATGCTGTACAGAGTAGTGGTTCTTCGACTTGAATGTTTTATGCTACCTCAGTCCGGGTATGGATTTGAATCTCGTGCTATACTGACAATTTCGTGTACAAACTTATTCTCATGCAACGCGATGTATATGATCGTCTGGTTTATAAATTATTGCCTCGGCCTTTTCATCGTGATATGAGGAGGATATTTGTGTTTCCAGGAACAGAGGAAAGACATCTCAATATCTCCCACTCGATGTTGACAGTTAGCTTCACAAATGTCAAATAATAATTGCTTTTGCTAGTCTGGGTTTAATTACTTCCACAGCCTTGCGCGTTTCCAATGGGGGCATACAAAAGTGTCATTCAGCAATACCATTTTGATTTGCAGATACATTTAACAAGCATGGTTCGCAATCGACCAAAATATTTTCACAACTAACACAATTCTAACTACAGGCGTCGACACAAAGGACTTGCCAGATGAATGAAATTTTGAGCGAAGGAGACCAAGATGATCTTTTGTTTATTGAGGTCCAAGTGTAATCTCGACTTCTAAACAGATCTACGCCGAGCTGACGGGGGTTCATTCAGCAATAACACGACAGCCCTAAGGCAATAGTAGGGACCGGTAGTATTAAATCAAGTCAAGAGTGATACTAATAGTCCAAGCTGATAAAGCCGAGGGGGCACAAGAAGCAGTACAGAGGGGATAGCGGTATGAATTCTGCTAACAGATATCTACTATGATTGAAATGTCGTGGCGATTTTATGGATTGTGGTTCGTTATCGGATTAATTACACTCATATTGTGGCTTTCAGTGTCCAGCTTCTTCCAAGGCTAGAAGTTATCACATTCTCCATTGATATCGACGTCTAACCACACATTCAGAAATTGCTACGCGGAGTCACAGCTCCGAGTACTTTACTGGATTCCCGTCATTTATGGTTGAGCTTTGTGTTGAGCTGAACCTCATCGCCCAGATCCACTAGTGTTCTCCTCACAGTTGGGTTTAGCCATAAAGTCAAAGTCAAGATGTCACGTTTCAGTGGCCAAAGACACATGCTTGGATTCTGCGATGATGCACATCTTCGTACCATTTGAATGCCTTGAATTCCATGGACGGCCTTGCCAAGACGCGAGCGCTGGTTGCGTGGCGGCGTTGTGTAGCTAAAGATAATCATCCGCCTTTTGGCTTCTAGCTCCAATTTTCCTCGTGTTATACCTTCTCCCTAATCGCGTTCGATTAATGATCTGATGTTTTTAGCTCGCATGCTCTTCGTATAAAGGTAAGTAAAACTCAATAGTTCATCCTGCCTCTTCAAAACAAAGGTATTTTATCCCGCTCTAGCGCGCTAACTACCAGTCGAAAAGGTGATATGGTTCTCATGAAAGTCTCCCGCCATGCCGAGAATCGTCTTGGATCAGAAGCAAAATTCTCTGGTGCCAAAATTCTTTGTTATATCTAGCATCCTCCCGATATTCTTGAATCCCTTTAGAGATCCACAATTTCATTAATTCTGGTCGGTTATCTTCCGAGCCACTCAGCCAGTGTGGCTTAGGTCTTGCTATCGATATCACGTGATTTCACAGCAGTTTAAAGTTATTTGTTACCTCGCAACTTTGATCTCAGCTTTGTCATTTATGTTATAATACAATTGGGGCTCACTTATCGCGGTCTGACTTGCTACATCATAGCACATCACATTACGCAAGCTTTCTTGATCTACTACATTATCCACACCGAAACCAGAAGTGATTGATTTAAGAATTGAGCACCCGACAATACCAATGACACTATTGATACCCGGATCTAACCCTTACTGACTACTAGCGACGGCCAGTCTCTTTCTGGTACTTGAGAGGCAATTCGACTGGGGTTTCGCCCGGGAATATCCCTTCGAGAGCACTTGGAATTGCAGGGACTTCTTCGCCCTGCTGGTAAACGACACCTAGGACAATTACAGGCTTCTTCTCGTTATCTGGATCTTTGAGTGCAATAGACGTATCCCATAGTCGCGCTGCCAGTGGCACCCTCTCTACCAATCTCTCAACGTTTCGGAAAGCTGCCTCTAATTCAGCCATTCCAGCATCACCACGCTCATCGTTTAGAGGAACATCTATGTTGCCAACAGCATCGAGATGGTCTGCTATGTAGCCATGTATATACTAGCAAGATTGGAAAGCCAAGTTAGACTCTGTATCTGCAAGAGACAATAGACTTACCTGGGTCATTGTGGATATTTGTATCTGTTATGATATCTGGTAATGATATTTTATTCAGCACTTATAAATGTCATCAATATCATAAGCGCTTGTTGTGCGGGTGTAACTCTTGCTGGCGGTTAAAGTTGAAGTGTAGGGCGAAGATGCACGACACCTTTGCCCTTGCTAAGGGGGGTGAGATTGAAATCGGTTTATTAACGCCTCTCATGTTCAAACTGAAAGCTTGCTACGTCGCTTTTATCTCTTCAGCCTCTAATGAAGGAATGATTTTGATATATCAACCTAGAACACCCGACTTATCATTCTCCCCGAGATCGTTGATTGAAGAGTCACTTGGGGGGTTCTGCGCCACTTCTGTTCGGGCTTCAGTAGATGTTCCCTCCCTCAACCCCTTGTAGACTTTCTTCAATTGTGGCCAACCATCGATAATTGGATAAAAGCCAGCAATGAACATAGTTCCCCATACCCAGATGATCGCGATAACAATCCAAGCGACGAAGAAAGTCCTACCAAAGACATACTTTGACGCATACATCGGAAGAGGCCTGATACTCTGTTAGTAACCCTTGTCGTCACTTCAAGATGATCATCTTACCATAGAACCCAATGTCCGAGGAATGTGGCAGCAGACCAGATTGCCGCCAGAGTGCCCCAACGTTTCAATCGTGCTTTGTCTGCAGTGTAGCTCGACACTTTCTCTTCGTCACTTTGTGCTTCCGATGTTGACGATCCAGCCTGGTCGAATGCAAGGCGCTCATTCCGGAAGTCAGCCCAGTTGTAGTTGGCGGGTTTGATGAGCGATATAACTACTGAGTACAACGCGGGACTCAAAGCAGAGGCGACTGTGCCATAAACGCAAGGAAGTGACTTTCCAGTGGATGCAACCGTGACTTCACCATATAGTGAAGATGCTGTGCCCAGCCAGACTGCAATACCAGTCGCCATACCCAGGAGTGGCGAGACGATGGCTGCAAGCTTTGACTGCTTCTTCCAGAGGATTGTAAACACGGTAGGAAAGATTCCAGGACATGTCAGAACTCCCAGCATGTACAGAGTCCATCCAAGATCAACCTTGCCGTAGTACAAAGCAGTGGAGAAGGACGCGGAAAACAGACCAAAGAAAACAACACCAATGTGACTCCATCTAATAGCATCGCGGTCTGTAGCTGCGCGATTGAAGTACTGGCGATAAATGTCAAAGCTGATGATGGAGGATACAGAAATGACCTGTGCACTGATGGTTGACGTAACCGCCATGAAAGTGATCAAAAGCACGGCTGCAGCACCTCCTTCGCCGGCGATTGCAATAGCAGCATAAGGGAGAACCAGCCCATTAGAGATCTCGACAGATGACATGCGTCGCGGGTATGTGGGGAACCGGGGTGTATCCTCGAGCGCAAGAGCAGAGAAGCTCATCAAAGTGCCCAGACACCATGGAATAGCAAAGTACGCTATGCCGCCGACGATGTATCCTGGGACAACAGCTTGTGGTGCGGCACTGAAAGCTTTGGCGAAGAAACCAGTGTCCATGATCACAAGGCCAAAGTTGGCTAAGACGTGGATAATACCAAAGTAGATGGCCTGTTTGTGTTAGCGATGCTTTGATGGGGCTGTCTGGACTCACGTCTTTGCTAGTCATTGTCAGAAATGACCCGTTGTGGTTGCCAGCAACAGGATGGTCTTTTCCGACTTGGACAATCAAATCATAAAGACCACCAGGTGATCCAATCTCGGGTACCAGGAAAGCTTTAATTGTGAAGAAGCATATGATGATTGTGATGACAAAGGTGTGGAAGTAGTCTGTCAGGAAGGTCGCTTTGATGCCTCCAACAAAGGTGTACAGCACCACACCCACGGGTAACAAGAACGTCGCCGCAATAACATGAATGCCAGATCTACTCTATCAGCTAAGTTCTTGAATCGGAGTCTTTAACTTACAGAGCTGAGATGGCTGCACTCGCACCCAGCAACATATTTGCAACGGCGATGATGTTGTTGATCAAGCACAGACCAATCCACACAATATGACCCGCAGTACCATATCGTATGCGGACAATTTCAAGGAGAGTATGAGCCTCGGGTACCCTGAGCTTACAAGATATGCCCAGTAGAGCAAAGAACACGATCATAGGCGAGCATCTGACCAATTGTTAACCATAGCAAATCATTGCATAAAAAAAAACTCACCCAGCAGCAAACCAAAATGGTCCAGCGACACCAAAGTTGTATCCCACCAAGGTACTTCCAAGCATGGCGGTGCTCCAAAGCCAGGATGAAATGACAGCAGATGAAGTCAAGCCGGTCCCCACACTGCGGTTGGCCGTCATGAACATTTCCGTTGTCCTGTTGTCCTCTCCGACTGTCTTTTTCAAAATGTGGGTCAAGAACATCATGATAAAGGCTATGAGGAAGCCGATGAGAATAACGACAACATAGCCGACGGCTTGTGAGAGAGGTGGCTCGATGCCAGTCTCTTGAGATTCTGCTCTAATTAAAAGTGACATTTTTCCAGGGCTTTACAGATGGAAGGGTTCCGACAGTCTGGTTCAGGTCCCAAAGATTTCATCGATCAGCTCATTGCGTTTCTTATCTACAATGTTGGACGATAAAATGTCGTTTGTATAGCCCTGATGGTGCAATGAGCTACGATTTGTCGGATAACTGCCGAGGATCAATCAGAGATGCCGCAAGGAGAGCACCAGTTTCTATTCGTCGGCGAAGGTCTACCATTACCGTAATCTCTCATTCTCCGGGTATTTTAGATCTTTTCTTTATTTTATTTACCGCACGTTGAGCTTTATCGATTGTGCTAAGCTTTGGCCGCCCGTTCATGGGATATGGCGTGCCAGTGTCTACAAATGACGATAGATCGATCAGCATCACGTCATCTTGCTTTTTCTAAGAATGAGACCCTTTGCTCTGATACTAATCGTAAAGTGTAGGAACATATGCAAGAATGATAATACCAGTCGCGATAGCTGGGAATTCTTTTCCGAAGCCCTGGCATTTTACGGTTACCAACATTTAGACATCAATGCCACCTTGCAGAACAGGAGTGAGAATGAACTGAATTCATGTTGAAGTAATCAATGTCTAACAAAAGGGGGGACTCCTCCAGATTGAAAATCTACTGTACACGCTGCGGTACAAATAACAAGATTATTAAAGTGTTTCTGAATATATAGGCCTGTACAGTATTGGGGTTGCATGAACTTACTTGATTTCAAGATTACAAGCAACCGCGTAGCTCCACCAACATCGAGAACACAAAAAAATGATTGGATGTTAAGATATCATGAAACGCCAGCATCTTGTACTCGCGGGTCGATTATCAACGTCACCCACGTGCGGTCGGACTTCACTGCAATTTTAACCCCCGCCCGAAGGCTGGTTGACCCTATGGCAAGAGTATTGGCTGGGGGTTAACTTGAGGGGGGCACTGTACGCAATCAGCTTACCCCACACTTTACAGGTATACTGGAAGATAAGACTCTTCCAGTCAAGAAAGATAACAAACGAAGAGTAAATCTGGTCAAGATTAGATTATCAGTGTTTATTCTACACTGTCGCCCTCCTTAATTGTTTCGGCGTCCCCCATGTGTAATACCCTTGACAGTTCCAGCGTGGATTCATCACTAGCACGCAACGGTCTTCACTAAAATTGATCAAGATCAGAGTCTAAATAGGCAAGATAGATGGAGCATCTACTAGGATTCTCGCATAGGCGATAAGGAGGTATGGGGATCGGGTATCTGTTGAGGATGTGAGTTGGTGGGAGCCGCGACCGCACTACAACGTCATAATCGCAGATGGGAGCCTTGCGTACTTCGGGGCCTTGTATTTTTAGCCGACACAACGCAATATGATCCAATAAGGTCGGTCTCTTGAGAATGGTGTTTTGCTTGACGATGATGCTGCAGTGGTGCTATGCGAGTATTTAGAAGATTTGCAAGAACGTGCCTACGGTACTAGATCAGCTGATAGCGATGCGACAGCCTAAGAATGTTGTGATGGCCACCAGGTTTCATTGACTTTGGAGTTTCGGTTTAGCAAGAGAATTCATGAGCGTTAATTCAATATTTACTACTAATATTCAATCATGCCATGCCGGTGGAATTGGACGCTTGGTCGTGGGATCAGTAAGACGAGTGATGCTGCTGTTGCATTTTGCCGTTTGTCAAAGGTTTGTGTTTGTAAGTACGTGTATACTCTGCCTGTCTGCAGCCTTTCGAGCTCGATCCAACTGAAGAAGGTAGCGGACGATAGCGAGACAGCATCCAGTTATTGGTGACTTTTAGGCACATCGAACTTTGCATAACGATTCATGATATACGATCCTTCCTTCTATAGACGTGTTGATTCTCACAATCTTTCATATCACTTCAAGAATAAAGTTGCGTTCTTTCCTTCACATTCTCTACACCGCCCAAAATAACGTTCAAAAGTTCATTACACAAGCCGTGCCTTTGCTGCCTCCTGCATTTTAAGCATTTTCCTCTTCCTCGCAGTGTCGTGCAGTGCACTCTCATAGCGAGTCATAGCGCATCTCTGCACCGCCACCACTTTTCTACTTACACGGCCACGCGCTTTTGAGAAGGCAACTCAAACTGAGATCACACAACAACTTGGGAAGGAACGGCAGCAGGCAGCAACAATAACAACACTACACACACAACATCTTTTCCTTCACCCTTGCTTCTATTCTTTCTTATTCCTCCTTCAAATCCCTTCTTCCACTCCTCCTGTTGGTGTTCTCCCACAAGGCTCCCTACTCTTGAGACGATCACTCTTGATCTCTTCGTTTCACCCTCCCCCAAATTCCCTCTTCATCATCTCTACTCCTACATTTTTCAGCTTCTGGGCTCATCCTTTCACACGCCAATAACTAACTACCTTTGACGGTGCTCGTCTCTTTAAACTGTATCATGGCCCGAAGCCCAAGCACTGAAAAAGACGGATCGGAGACTACGCCTGCTCCTCCCGTCCTCAATTCGGTAAGTCAAGCTCAACTACCTCTCATCTCCCTTCCCATTCATACTTTGACTGACTCACAAACTCAGGACCGGCGCCTCTCGCGACCTTCGAATCCTCTTGGTAGTCCGGCACATCCTTCTATTAGCGCACTCGGAGACCAAGGTGGTCAGTCCATTACGGTAACCCCGCTGCCGAAATCTGAGGAAATGCTCATAGATAAGCATACAAAGCGAATCAACTGGCTTGACCAGAAATGGGGAGGAAATGATTGGATGCCTCAAGATGTCCGAAAGGCCCAAACAAGCAAGATTGGCTCGGCAACGATCCAGCATTTGGTCAAACTCACCAGATTGGCCCAACGTGAGAACATCCCCCTTGCCTCCCTCTGGGACGAAACCTCTCCTCATGGTCACCTCCGAAGGGCTGTCAATAAGGGCGCCTCTCCTCCGCGTCTCACCTATGAGATGACCTACCAGGTCTACAGAGACTGGAATGAGAGCACAGGCAAACTAGGTGCATCTGGCGACATCAGCGACGCCGACTCTCGGTCCAATACCAAACGAAATCTCACCAAAAAGAACAAAGGGACTGTTCGCTATCTTGGTGATAGCAATGAAAGCGACAATGATGACATTAAAGACGAAAGCATGGTGGATCTCACACCTCGCCCTTGTGCTTCCCTCAAGACGCGCATCAAGCTCCCTACGTTTAAGCAAACGCCCTTACAGCAAAACCTTGCCGCCCTCGACTCTTGTCACACTAGTTTCGACCGCTCGCATTCAGGTCTTGAGTCGTCACAGGCTGTTGGCTCTTCGGTCTCATCCCCTAAATTCACCGGCTTGCCACCTCTTTATGGTGGCCTTCAGGGTCAAGGCAACTTGTCAACCAAGCGTAGGAGGGATGAAGAGCCGATCGAAGGTCGCGCAACTAAACGACCTCATCCTTTCCAGTCCCTCCCTTTGGAGGATCATGTATCAGACAAGGCCTCTGCTCTTGTTGAGCAACTCACCGAGGATGTCCGATTGAAGTGCGATTCTTTGGATATCCTCACAAAAGTTCTTGTCGCCTGTTATCCCCTTGATGAATGCCGAGTCCACATCATGGACCCTCTTTGGTTCAAAGTCGGAAACAAAAATCCTCCTGAACGCACCAGGAAGTTCGATGACTGCAACATGGTCTGCTTCCCCATCCACCATGCAAGTCCCAAGCATTGGTCATTAGCAGTCGTACATCTTACCTCAAAGGAAATGACTCTCTACCACCACGATTCGACGGCCTCTGAGGATTACTTCACCGATGTCTGCAAGCGCTTTCGCGAGTGGAAGGAGCATCACGGTTTTGGGCATTTTCTCAGCTTTTCCCGTGTCGAGGTTAGTTCTTCACTCCGTTCCTCTTGTTATCTCGCATCACATACTGACTCTTTGCAGGGCTGTGCCCATCAGCTTGACACAGTCAACTGCGGCATTCACGTTTTGTCTTGCCTCCGTCACGTATTGACTCGTAAGAAGTGCCCTGACACCGTGAGCCCCATCGAAGAAAGAAACCATCTCATCGACTTGATGAGAAAGATCGAACATCACGACAAACACAACGATTTCTCCGAGACCGATCGAGGCATTATTAAGCAGTTCAACAAGTTTATGGATGCCCGCAAGAAGCAGACCGAGGTTGAGAACTACACCAGGATCTTGGCGGAGGTTGGTCCGTTGCCCATTGAATCGCTCGTTGCTGAAAGCAAGGAAGCTGAGTCTCAGCGTGATATGGCGCTGGAGAATCTGCAGCAAGCTGAAAAGGTCAGTCTGGGGTTTGCTACTCAACACGACATACTATCCAATGTTTTGAAAGGTGTCGACCGCGACATTGATGCTGAGGCTGCGTCGCTTCCCACTGCCGATGAACCTCGCGGCTTGATCACGTTTGGGAAGAGTTCTCCAAGAGACCTCATTAATGATCGAACCAAGACTTATGAAAGGGAAATGGTGTCGACATTCCGTGAAGGAATGGACTTCACAAGAGATTTTCTACAGCAACAAGTTCAAAATGCCGAAAAAGGGCTCCGGGATGCTCAAGACAATGTTTCGCTCAAGAAGAGTGAGCTTAAGAAGGCGGAGGATTTATTCAACTATACCAGTAGCAAGGTGAAGATCAAGCAGTCTTTAGTAGACATGGTCCAGCAGCACCAGCAGAGAGAGCTATCGAACAATTGACTCTCTAGGGCTGTTGCCTGGATCTTTGGGATGGCTCGTTCAGCGTGGTAAACAAGATCAGGCAGGGACTGGGATGCAACGGTTCAAGGAGATTGTGTCACTGGTTTCGGAAGGGCGTTTAGGTTGTTTTCAAGGTTAGCAAAACTTTTCAAAGCCGATGAGGCATGGATTGCCCTCTCATCGAGGCGACGCGAGGAAAACTTTTATTTGCTAATAGTTTAATTTACACTCACATCACTTGCTCATCCTTTGTCCATCACCAATACTATCTGCTTTTCGCTATTGTTGTTATGATTTTGGCACCCGGAAGGTTTGTCTTCCCCAATCTCAGCTTTCCTTCGCTTTGTCCTTGTTCACATTGACAGTCACCACACGGCCGATTTTCTTCAACTCGCGGTGCACCGGACGCAGAGCAGTAGCTTTGACATAAGCAATGTCACCAGCCACATCCTCAACCCTGAACACGGGTTCCTTGGTACCACCCTTGAAAGGGTGTCCAACATTGATGTCACCAATGACGACGAGAGCGCATTTCTGGCGGGTCAGAAGAACGTTGAGCCTCTGTCTGTTGGATGTGAATCCGGGGCCAGGTACGGGGTGAGCGGTACTCATAACGACAAAAACTACGGTGCTCTCTCGACCCTGGTAGGAGTCAATGGTGGTGGCGTCCTGGAGGTTCGCCAAGGAAGGGTATGACTTGCGCATGCTATTGATAAGCTTTACGTTGGCCATATAAGGGGAGATAACTACAAGGTCTTGTAGATTGATGTCGATAGAGTGGACCATCTCGCTGATCAAGTCGAGGGCAACTCTGACTTGGTCTGCACTTCGTCTAGAGCCGGTCTTTGAGTCCACAAAGACAGTTGAATTTTGGCAATGAACAAAAATAGGTTGCAGGGTTCCGCTGGCAGGAGGGAGGAGGTCGGGAAATTTGCCAGTGAAGAATGCTTCAATGTCATGGCCAGCTTTGAACTCTGGGTTGCTGACGGCTCGATTGTTGTGGTATGTGAAGTCAACGTCGGGGTAAATGACTCTTGAAATGATGTCAAACATGCCAGAGGCCATGCGAAGCTGGACTTTGAGGCGATAGACTGGGAGCCCAGAAGCCTGAAGGGCACCCAATGCTGAGATTTCGCCATAGTTCGCGAAGCGGTTCAAGAAGAGGTCGGTGTTGGGTATCGTTTCGGTTGTGGTCATGACGGGTGGAGGGAGTTGTCGAGGATCCCCAAAGAGGAAGCAAGGCAGCAGTGTATTACCCCAGACGCAGCACAGGTCGCCACGGGAAAGACAGCCTGCCTCATCAATTGCGAAACCACGAGCACGGCTCAGTTTCCAGCGAAGGAAACTCTTGTGGTTCACAGATTCGGCCGGAGTGATACACAATATATCAGCGTTGTCAATGATAAGCCCAATGAAAGTGTCGATCGCCTCGAAAAACAAGTCGCGCTTGATAGTGTCGGTGAAATCCTTCCAGGTAATGGCGCCTGTGGCAACTTGGCGCAAAGGCAAAAGGTCCTTACGGTCATCTATACGCTTCTGAAGATCGTGTAGAAACCTAGGGTCATCTGGGTGTAGCTTCCGGCCAGCGCCAGGGGAACGAAGCACCAGGAGAAGCCAAAAGGTACAAGACGAGTTGAGCTTCCAAGCGGATGGGAACTTCCAAGAATTAGACGGCGCCGCTTCGTCGCCCAGGTTGGGATCCTTGAGTAAGCTCGCGACAGCACCCGCCTCATGATCTGGGTTGTAGCCTCGGACAATCAGATTATATCGACGACGCCCGTTGTCGCTGAAGGTCTTCGTCTTGTTCAAGCGGTTAGTTATGGCTTGATCGCGTTGAACAAGGCGATCTGCAAAGTTGTCAATGGCAACGTTCGTGGGCCCAGAACAGAGGATCTTTCCGAGCCTGGCTCTCATGGCAAGGGTGGCAGCAGCGCCTGCGGTAGTCTTTCCAAATCCAGCACCCTATAAAAGTTAGACTACAGTCCCAAGTCAAGTACAGGTACAGAATACGTACACCAATGATCATTCCAAGACCCAACGGTCGCTTGCTGAGGTACTGTCGGAAGCGAGCACGATCCTGGGGGAGAGCCTCTTCCAGGATGCAATCGGCGTACTCTGGGTCGTTGATGGACAGGAAATTGAGCACTGGTAGAGGACGGAGAAAGGAGCCTTTAGAGCTTATTCTGAGGTTTGCAACGCCCTCCGTTACATTCACAGCATACCCTCCAGGAGACTGTGACATGGGAGACTTGCCAACAGGTGACTTGCCGACAGGGGACATGCCGATGGGTGACTTGCCAGCGGGCGACTTGCCAGCGGGCGAATTTCCAGCAGATGGTCTGCCAGCGGGAGATCTGCCACCAGGCGAATTTCCAACAGACGACTTGCCAGAGGGCGAGTTGCTCACGGAAGCCCTTTTGGTGGGAGACATGGATGCTGCCCAAGCCGGCACCTTGGGTACTTTCCTGGTCATCCAGTCATAGAACCCCGCGCCACGTAAGACCTCACGATGGAGATCCATGCGATCGCAAGTCTCAATCAAGACTTTGTATTGATCTAGAGTCAGGTCATCGGCAAGGTGGCCAGTTTTATAATCCCGGGGCAAGCCTGCGGCCTCCACGTTGATAGGCTTGGTCTCAAGGCCAAAACATGAGATAGATTGAACACGTCGGTGTGCCTCGACGAGACCAGCATCGAATTCAAGAGAGAGCCAATTCTATCGGTCCTCATCTTCGTCCAATGCTTGGTTCGCAGCTGACCTGTCAACGTGAAGCTTGATTGGAAAGTCTCTTCCGCGGTATCTGTCGTTCCGTTTCTCATGGGCAAGGGGGCGGCGAACAAGGAGAACAAGCTCGCGATGTTCGATCGAGTGCTTGGCAAGCTCTGGGATGTTCTTGGGGTGGCTCGTAATTTTGCAGTCCCTGTTATGTATCAGCACATATCCTGTTTCTCAACGACACCATAGAATTTGTGCGTACCAATCGGCGGCAGGGGCGTCGGAAACCTTGCGGTTATACATATGCAAATTGAATGCAGGAGTTTTCTTGGTGAGGCGGCGCCAGGGAGCCTCAAACTCTTTCATGAACTCATCAGGCAGAGCGATGACCACGTGGAACTGGTCTTCACGGGCAGCGGGTACAAAGTAACCACGTACCTTCACTTCCCCGATCTATATTATGTCAGTCAAAGGGATAACTGGGGGGCCTTGAATCAGCTCACCTTCTGCACAGCGTCGTCGAGCCACATGACGTCCTGAACGACGGCTTGCGTCATGACGACGAGCATGGACTTGTTGTCAGGGTGCCTTCCATCAACGACTATTAGCACAACATACATCAAGGGCATCAAGCATACATACACATAGGTTGCCTTGAACCTGTGGCCTGGGTTCTCAGCGATGGCTGCCTTGAAGCGATTGACATTCCATTGCTGGGGCCCGTAAGGAAATTGGAAAGGCTCAGGCAAGCGGCCCAGGTCAAAGTTCTTTTCAGCATCAGATACCTTGATTGGGAGAACAGCGTGGTACATTTCCATCTGAAGGACATCCAATAGTGTGCAGTCCTTCAGCAGAGGCTTGTTCTTGTTCACCCAGTCATCAACCTGGGCATCCTCGGCGTTCGCGAAAGGTCGTCCGTAGCCAATGACAATAGGCTTCGTGTCGTTGAAGCAGACGTTGAGGTAAGAGAGGTTCTTAACGTCAGGGAACAGGGCTTTCACCTTCTCAGGAACCTCCTCGTACCATGACTGGAAGGCAGCACGTGGGAAGCGGATATCGATGATGTACTCTTCGGAAGCGAGGACAGACTCATCACTAGGCTTGTAGACTAAGGCCTGCGGTCAGTGATGTAACAAGAGAGGGACCCTTAGGAGGGTAGTTGGAGAGGCTTACCATGACAAACGCCAAAGCCGGCAGCTTCGTTGGCCTTCTGCTTCGGGCCAAGAGGGATCTTGATTTGGAAGCCGATCCAAGGGTCTGCATCTGCGGGCTTGGGCATACCAAATGAGGCTCGCAGCTTCGTCTCGACGCCGAGTGACTTGCCGCTTGCAATAACAGGGCCGCAGTCTCCTAGGCTGAGTGATGGGTCAGTAAAGCAGCCGGTGGGCAGCCAGATCAATCAACCGACCGACAGGGTACTCACAGAATCGCACAATCTTTAACGTAAGTTTTTACGCCTTGACGTGAGGCTGTCCCTCCTTTACCGACGTTTTGGAGGTTGGCAGGAGTCGGGGTCGTCATGATAGAGCGTATGAGAAATGAGGGTTTGGTGAAGAAGAGAAGAGGAAGACAAGGAGGAAATGCTGCACCGAAGAATTGTCTGTGCTACGGTAGAGTGGAGCTCTCAAGGCAGTGAATCACAAACAAGATGGGTTGAATCTGTTAGATTCTTAAAGAATGTTTGTTTCCATCAAAGCAGGCTGCCCAAAGCACTGTACAAGCAGTGATATGATCGACCTGTGGACCTCATTTGGCTGGAGAGTCCCATTAGAAATAGCCACTCTAAACCAGATAATAGAAAGACTTGGGCAATTCAATCGAGAATTTAGCCTGGTTAACATGGTCTTTATTTATTTGTTAATCGAGATAGTCAAATCTTTCAACACCCCACACTCGACACGGTCAAGTGCATACCTACTTTCGTTACACAATACCAACCATATCCTCTAGCTAAAGTGACATTCTCCCCAAAAGCTCAACCCCAACAGAATAATTGAAGCGTCTGGTTTCCGTATTAGTGTGAGAAGTAGTCAGAACTGGCGACCGGCGCTCGATCTAGCTTAAAGTATCCTGGCTGTAATAACTGGAATACCTGTTGAGGATCGTATTTTTTAGATATACTTTCCAGCCTAGCCTTGTTGACTGGGCCATACGTCGCGATAACATTCTGAAACTGGCTGGCGTAGTTCATGTAGACGTAGTCGTTGCCAACACCACGAGCCTTGGACTTTTGGGAGATTGTCTCTAGAACATGGGACACCCAGCTATGGACGGCTTTATCATCCGCCTTTCTCTCCCACCATACCGATATCTGGATGATGAACAGAGGTCCATTGTCCACACTGATACCAAGGGCGTTCCCTCCATTTTTCTGCATTTGTTTGATTTGCGGCGTAGTGATGCCCTGTATGACCATAGCCGGCAGAATTCCAGGAATATCCCCAACTGAATGAAGAGTCTTGAAGAAGTAATCCCTTGCAAAGTCAAGAATCTCGCGCTCCACCTTTGTACTGATAACGTAGTACATCTGACGCAAACCGGATGGGCTGTAATTTGTCATGTCTTTGGCCCAAGCAGCAAGGTCTCTGTCCATGGTAGTATCCTGAATAGGCTCAATTTTGTTGAAGTCGTCCCAGATAGCGACTTTACCACCACCGGGCTCGGCATAGTATAGAAACGGCATGACGATCTTAGTACCGTTGTTGTAGCTGAAAACAACATACAGACCAGCCTTGGGGTCTTTCTCGGAGTTTTTGACGATGTTAAACAGCGCATTCGTGACCTCCGGGAATTTGTCTTCTGTGTACACACGCATCCCACCCCATAGCCGGCCTTTCGGAAGAGAGATGGTCTTGAGGTTGAATTTGAGGACGAGGCCGAAATTGTTACCGCCGCCGCGAAGGGCCCAGTAAAGATCGGGGTGGTTTGTGGCACTGGCCGTGACGATCAGGCCATTGGCAAGGACAACCTTGACGATGTTAGCTTTGACGTTACGAGACTTGGCAAATCGGGGTGGTTACCTCGTAGCTTTCGACATTATCGCACGCCCAGCCGTGCAAGTTTGAGAAGTATGAGATGCCGCCTATCATGCGTCAACCAAATATCCGGTAGGAAGCGGGACAAATGAAAGATACCTCCAGTAGTAAGTCCGCCAACACCGATATCATGAACTCTCCCTCCAATAACAGTAACGTCAAACTTGCTCAACTCCTCGAACACGGAACCCCAAATATTCCCTGGCCCAATAGAGGCAATCTTCCTGTCTTTGGACAACGAAATATCCTTGAAATTAGCGAACGAGACGGTGATGCCACCTTCAATTGATGAAGCACCAGCGAAAGCAGCATGGCCACCGCTCTTGGCTGCAAATGGACATTGTGCCAATCGAGACAAGAGTACCAGTACGGAGACCTGTGTTGGCTTTTGGGGCTTGAAAATACAGTAGGGATTCACACCAGTCTGTATCGAAGACCAATATGCGTTAGTGAAGTCATCGAAAGCTTTCTCATTCCATCTCTCGACTACCGAGTTTCCGTAGAGAATCTTGAGGGAAGCGCACTTTCAACATTAGATAAGATGCTGCGGTTTTGCGATTCAATACTTACCGCAGCGGCACAGCCTTGTTCAGTTCGTTTTTCAGATTCAGCAGATACAGGAAGTTTCTGGACGTCAACGCCATGGTCGAGCAGTGCTTTTGTGACATTGAATCCATTCGTTACTAGTAAAGGGTCAGCTGCGGTTGCTATCACAACCGATGCAGAGGCGAGCAACCCGAGTAAAGAAAAGTAATGCATCCTGACCTGAAGTGGCGAAAGGATATTGCAATAGCAAGAGGGGACAGAAATGAAGGCGCACGGTGGGTTTTGACTGAAATTGCTTCATATTCGTGGGCCGGCCTGATAAGTGTGGTACAAGGTCATACGGTATGGGTCATGAGCAGGTTGGATTCCAATACTTCGTGATGATTGGAGCGGAATTCTCGCACGGTAGCTCCCGCATGGAAGAACAGGATAATTGGTCCCCGAACCTGCAGCCGAGAGGTGTTGGTTGTTGATACTTCTCGAAAAACAATAGTTTGCATGCAGCCAAGAGGCACACGGTGTTGTTGGTCGAGTAGTGGCTTTTTCTACAGGCTGTTGGACAACCATGCTGAGAATGGGCTAACAACGGAGATAGAATGTATCGTAGAGGGAGTTTTTCATTGGTCCCAGATGCCTTGATACAGAGGGTCTTCGTTCTCTTCCTCTCGAATTTTAGTTTTGGGTCTGCTTCGCTCCTGGAAGGATACATCACGGATCCCACTGTGCCCAAACTCAGCCAAACAATTTCGAGTCCCGATTCAACACCACAGTAATCTTGCAGAACATAACATGGATGCAGATGATTACAATACTGTGGACTCGCAGGTCGTCACCGGCCTAACTACTACTCCACCGCAAGAGAATGCCAAGTTCAAAGGACCAGGTGCTCGCAAGAGTAGTTGAGAAGTCAGATAATGTAGTTTCAAATTTGTATTTTTCATATCAAGAGTTGAGTTACATCAAACCAAGGCGTCTCGATGGGTTAATTTTAAAAATTCTGGAGCGTCAACGCTCAAAGTTGTTGGTAGACCCTAGAGCCAAGTTGACTCCTGTGTCTATCACGCTGATGATAAACTGCGGTAAATTTACTCATAAATCTTCTACTCGCATGGGGCAGAGTACTGTCATCATCTGACTCTGATAGGCCAGAGAGGCTGCAGTAGAAGACTAGAACTTGCCTATTTGCTCTGCAAACTAGTGGTAGCCAGAAGCATTTGGCCAGAGCAAAGAGACATGCTAGATTACCTGCTCTATCCGTACTACGGATGACCATTGAGCAATCTATCATGATAGGTACTGCATATTCCTAGTTGATCTCTGAGGAAGCCAATATATCGTGCTCCGGTGGCATATCATAGCTAGGAAAAAGAATAAACGGCTTTCCAGAACCACGGAGTGCAGCCAGTGCATATATATTATCCTGAAGAATTGCAAGTTCCCAAGCATCTCATCGGGCGTGTTTCTATGACAGACTGAACATAGCCAGGAGATAGCAGAACTGCTACCTTGAATTGCCCCAGCGGATATTGCCTCCCCAATTCGCTTTTAGCCATGACCCTAAGCTCTTACTCGCAGAGGTTCACAGGGCCAGTTATCAGCCCTGAACAGAGCACCTCGCCCATGTTCCAGACCCTGTACCAACGGTTTGCGTTGTTTGTTTTGAAGCAGCCATCGGCGCTATGAATGTTGTATCTAGTGGAATAAGTCTGGCTTATGAAGTCGACCTTGGCCGACCTCGGAGTTTGCGTACGGACTTTGGCTAGCACCACTCAGACATTGCAAAGGAGGTGTTGATCAACTGCATTCTGCCTAACGCTGCAGTCACATTGGTGTATGTTTTATAGGTTGTACCAACCAAGCTGTACTTGGTAGGCCGACCGGCCCATTTCCGTAGCCTGCCTTGGTGTTTGGTTTGAAATGGCCGAAGTCCCGAAACGCCGACATGATCAAAATAAGGTTCTATGTCTCTCCACGCTAGATAGATGGCGCCAAGGTCATACAATCTGGGGTATCCGCGGGGAACGCGGGGCTCGCTAAGCTGTTGGCAAAGTCCCAGGATCTATGATAGAGGAGAGTTAGAACGCGGGGTTCATCTGGAGGAAGACATCCGCCATAGTAGCATCTGAGGCGTGGCGGTTGGTGTCTCACAGCCTTTTTGTTCATGTATAAAACAGGCCCTCCTTGGAGCAACAATGTGAAATACACAATCATTCTTGCTCAGCTTCCCTCCAGACGATATATCCAGTAGGCTATCGACAACCCACAATGGCCGTACAACGCACAGCATCTCATGCCAGCTCTGTGGAGAAGCAATCCGCCACCCATATCGAAGGGGAGGCGGCAGTAGACGAGTATCTGTCTCTTTTTCCCCTCTTGGCCGACAAAAGCCTTGAAGAAAGGAAGAAGATTGAGAAAAAGCTCAAGCGCAAACTGGACTGGGTCTTTCTGCCGGTCGTCACTCTGATGCTGTTGATGGGCTACCTAGACCGCATCAACGTGGCCAACGCTCGATTGGCTGGTATGCAGGATGACTTGCACATGTCTGACACAATGTGGTCTGCAGGAATCTCGCTGTTCTACGTTGGCTATATCGTCACCCAACTTCCTGCCACTGTCTACCTTGCTAAGGGTTTGCCACGGTGGCAGATGCCAGCCTATGTCATTGCGTGGTCTGTGGTCACAGCTTGCATGGCTGCCATGACTAGCGGGAAGTCTTTCTTAGTATGTCGCTTTATGGTCGGATTAGCTGAGGGCCCTTTCCTTCCCATGGTTAGCTTGATGACTTCTTCGTGGTATACTAAAGAGGAGGCACCTTTGAGAATGGCTATCTGGCATGCTGGTAATATCGCTTCCAACATCTTTTCTGGTCTCCTTGCTGCCGGTGTCTTGGAGAACATGAATGGTATTGCCGGTATGCGTGCTTGGCAATGGTTTGTCATCATCGAGGGTGAGTAAACTCCGTTCCTCACCATCAAGATATACGACTCACCTAGACTTTGACAGGTATCGTCGGGCTGTTGGTCGCTGCCATGGGATTCTGGTGCATCCCCAACTTCCCGCACAACACTGGCACGTACTTCATGAACGCCGAGATGTCGGAAATGGCCCAATACCGGATGATCGTCTCAGCAGGCGGACGGTCAGAGGACGACGAAGGTGGTGCCTGGGAAGGTGTCAAGCTTGCGTGCAAAGACCCATTCACCTGGATCTACACGGTTCTTCACTTTGGTCTCATTGTCGCCCTTTCATTCAAAGATTTCTTCCCATCGGTGAGTCGCAAGTGTATTACATTATACATGTTCGAAACGTCTGACAAATTCCAGATTGTGAAAACCCTGGGCTACTCGAACCTCATGACATATCTTATTCAAGCTCCACCGTATGTCTTTGCTTACCTCGCCACCTGTGCTATCTCTTGGTCGTCAGGAAGATACGTGGAGCATTGCTGGCATATCATCGGTACCACAGTTGCATGCATCATCGGCGTCGGTATCATGATATCTACCTTGAACCCAGGTGCCCGATACTTTGGCATGTTCCTCTTATGTGCAGGACCGTTCGTTGGCCTGAATGTACGTATAGAGTGCCTCATCTTCGGTACAGCTTGATACTGACAAGAACAGATCCACATTCCTTGGGAAACTACCAACGTGGCTCGCCCCCGCACCAAGCGAGGTGCTTTGGTTGCCATCACCAATTGCATTGCATCAGTCTCGCACTGGTTCACACCATACTTTTTCGTGAGTCTCTCATCCTCATCATTCTAGACCCCTATTGACCAGTCCAGCTTCGGTCCCAAGAACCCCGCTATCAGAATGGCGGCATTTTGATCATTGCAGGCTGCATCATGGGCATCGCCGGCTGCCTGGTTTGCAAGTGGTACGTGAAGAGACTCAATAAAAAGATGGACCAACATGAAGCGGCGAACAACCTGCCAAAGAGGTGGCGCTATGTTGAGTAGGATATTGGCTTGGCTACAATGATTGAACTGTTTGTTTTGGGGGGGTGGTTATGTACTACAGTCATTTGTAACGGGACAAGTTTGTGGAAAGTAGCCACGGATGGGCTGCCATTACCATTGTTCACTGGGAAGGGTATAACTGGCGATCAATCCAAGCGTGTTGACAATGTAATTGATCAAACTCTTGCTTCTCGGGCTATCAATGGGTTCAAGACTCTACGAGGCTGCATAACTAATAGTTCACATCGAAATAGCCCAAACCCCAGTAACCTTAGTAGTGCGGACGGATTGTAGTGGCTGTCGGCGTTTCGGTGTTTGTTTTCGGGGGTTATAGTGCCAAGACGGCCCAAAGTTCTCGCCCCTCCCCCGCAACAACTCTCCGTTGTTCTTCTCCGACCGGCAAAAGCACGATTCTTCCTCACAGCAAATACCGGCGATTCATCCAAAAATGCTCGCGTGCACGCTTTGTCACAATCGCAAGGTTAGTGCGCGTATCTGATGGCCAATCCTTACTGGGCCCAGCCTAGTCTACATTAGTCTGAGGTCAAATAGACCAAGTTGGGTGTCCAGACAGGCTGACTTCCTTCAGGTCCGCTGCGAAGTCGACGTTGAGTCAGACACTTGCGTAACATGCAAAGTTGCCGGAGTCGAATGCATGTGGGTATTCCATGATTGCATCGACCTTTATCTCGAATAGGCTGACTTGCTAGTTCAGTCCGCGCACCAGAAAGCGTCGTCGTGTGGGAGCTGCTCCCGCGGCCCAACCTGACCAAAATGGCAACAACGATTACAACACTCGAAACAGTCAGGATGGCATGGATGTGCCGATAGAGCATGCCCCATACCAGACTCCATCTACAGTGAGTCATGTAACCCCATACCCGAGGAATCGATAGTAACATGCAACTACAAGAGTCAAGCGACCACCTATATAGGCAGAGGCCACTACGTGGCGGACGACGATGAGATAGATGAGACGAGTGCTCGGGCCTTTGAACCGGCAAAGATAAGAGTAGGGCCTCATGCTAGCACCCAAAAGGAAACACTGGTTCTGTGGAAAGCCTTGGACATACCGCCTCTCGCAGCGCGTCAAAGCCTACTCAGTGCTTTCCTGGACTACTGCAACTTGTGGACGCCTGTTCTGGAACCAAAGGATATTCACGAGCTTTCGTGTTTCGACCAGGAGAAAACCTCAATGCTCCTCGCACAATCGTTGTGGCTGGCTGGCAGTCGAGTCACGAATTCACCTTCTGTGGTTGCCTTTGCTTCATCCGACGACTTCTACCATAGGGCTAAAGCAGTCTTTTGGTCTGGACTGGAGACGGACGGACTGTCTGCCATCAAGGCCTCACTGATGCTTCAATGGTACAACCCACAGGCTCCCGAGCATGTTTCATTTGACAACAGCGGTTTCTGGCTCAAGATCGGGGTTGGAATCGCCCATCAGATTGGCCTGCACAAGGAACCTCCTCTAGGGTCGTCTAGGGCGATCCGACGAAGGCTTTGGTGGAGTTTGGTGGCAAGAGACTCGTTGATCTCTGTCGCGCATGGCAGACCACGCGTCATCACTCTCGACGACAGTGATGTGCAACCGCCGGTAGCGACCGACTTCCCAGACTCACTGTTTGCGTTCCAGTTATTCTCGGCATGGGTAGACATTTGCACAGTACTTGGAGACATCTCATCTTGCTGCATGAGACGACATATGTCACGAACAAAAAGGCTCTACATCGTGAACTCGCTGTGTCGCTGGACAACGAGCCTGCCACAAGAGCTCTGGGTTGCACCCAGTAGCCAGCCACCACACAGCTATTTTGCCAACAGCCACAACCTACCGGCGCGCCAGCTGTATCTACCATACTTCACCAGCCTGATAGTGCTTTCCCGGATGCAGCACTCGGCGGGGTCGCTCTCGGTGACTGCGACGCTGGCTGCGTCGTTTGTCGCCCGCATCTTTGAGGATTTCCTGGCCAGAGACGAGATCAAGGTTTTGGCCCCCATCAGCACTCGGTACTGCCTCATCTCAAGCATGGCGCTGGTCTCGGTCATGCCTGATAAGCGATTGTGGGTTGCAGTGCAGTCGGACCTCGACATACTCCAGCTTGCACTGACGGAACTTTCGAAGCGTTGGCGATCGGCAATTGGTGCTTCCAGGGCTCTCCAGAATGCCATCAACAAGAGGCGACAACGTACTGGTAGTTCTACGGCCGAATTACGGATGGACAGTGGGAATTCTCTAGAATACTTCAAGATGATAGACCTTGGCTATTGCCGTATATGGAGCACTCTAAGCCAGCAGCTGTCCTCAAGTCCGTTGGCTATCCAAGAGCAAATTTCAGTGTCGGAGCCAATACAACCCCCCAGCAACGCCTTGGAGGCCGGTCCATTCATGGATTCGGGAGAGGCTTGGGACATGGGGACAATTCAATTCGAGCACGTGGAGAATTGGATTCTGAACGATGGGTTTCTGTTCGACCCGTAGATTTCATTGCACTGCAGTCACAGTTTATGTTTCTTCTTCCCTGTTCTCAACTTCTCGAACTCCTTCTGTGGAATTCCTTGGACGTTCCTCTCCAGAGCTCCAAACACTTCGTCAACATTCTGCGCGTCCAGTTCCCGCCTTGACCGATGTCTAATCATTTTCTTGATCTGCAACATGCTTGACGCATTCAGACCCTCGTGGAACCTTTCCTTGACCTCCTTCAGTACCTCACTCCGATATGACTCGGCGGGGCATTGGAATATCCGATTTACGAACCCTGTTTCGAGTAGTTCCTTGCTGGTGATTCGTTTTGCCAGAATTAGAGCTTCGTTTGCTTTAGAAATTCCCATGCGCTCTGCGAAAGCTATGGACGAGACCCCTTCGCTGATCAAGCCCAGACTAGCAAACGGTGTCAAGAGGTAGGTTTCCGGTGTACAATAAATGAAATCGGCAAAGGCAATCAGCGCAGCAGCCATACCCACCACCGGACCGTTGAGGGCTACTACCAAGATCTTGGGATGTGTGTAGAACGCCCGCGCAAGATTCATGTTGCTGGCTACCGTGACTGTCAGGTTGTGCCGATACACATCTGTGCCTTCGGGTACCTTTCTAGAGACCGACACGTCGGCACCACTGTACATATGTGTCAGTATCAGCTAGACTTGTGGAAAGATAGACAGGTTCCTCACGCTGAAAAGAATCTCCCGGTGCCTGTCAATACAGTCGCCACCACCTCATCATGCTCGGCAACCTCCTGGAGTGTGCGTGCGAGCTGGTAGAATTCATCTTTGGTGAGAGCGTTGAGCTTGTTGGGTTTGTTAAGCACAACAACCGCGATGGGGCCGCTGTACTCAACCTGGATCACTGCCATTCTTGCGATTTTGTATCGGCGATAATCCGAATCACGAATTGGATGTTGGTGTGGGTGTTCTGCCTCGAGCTAAGTGTTGAATGGAGAGCCAAAGGCGACAAGATAGGTCAAGTCGAACTTGGGCCATTTATCTGCCTGGTTCTCGACGGTCCATGGGGGATAAGTCCGCAGCTAACTCATTTCGCCGAGACACCGCTTAAGGCGTCGAGTGGGGTCAGCCATAACGCCGAATTACGGTAAGCTCGGGGTTTCGGACTCGGTCACAACCCCACAATATCGGCACTTCCCAGCACCAGGTCCGGGGAACCGTGGTAAGAGAGGCAGATCATAGATGCCCTCACGGGGAAAATGCACCTCGATAATTAATACTCAATATCAAGAGCCAATATGTCTTTGCCTTCTCTCGCATCACGGACGAACCGACGTGACCACGCATCATAACATCTTATCTCAATATGGCTGCACCTGACAGCACTGTCACCAACATGTCTGCCAACCTAGACCGCACGCAGCTCGTACCATCGCACGATGGTCCACATGTGTTGCCCAACAACCCACTATTCACCAGATTATTGCGGCACGCGCATCGAAACCGCCTTGCCGTCAAAGACCGGGAGCTTGGCGTCTCCAAGACATACGGGGAGCTGCTCGATGCGGTGCTGGCGTTCAGGGAGGTGATACTCGGAACCTTGCCCTCCAAGGTGCAGCACCGACTAAGCAACGGCGACGAGGTGTATGTTGGAGTGCTGGCCGCGGGGGGCTACGAGTTCACAGTCGCTGTGCTGGCGGTTCTAGCACTAGGGGCAGCGGTGGTGCCTATGTGTGCGTATATTCCAATCCATCATGTTGCTCCTTGACTGACTGATAGTCTTTCTTTAGTCCCCGCCGCGCCTACGGACGAGATTACCTACTACGTCACCAAATCCCAGCAGGTGGCCATCCTGTCCAGCTCAGCGACGACGCAACTTGCGCAGGACGCAGCGCAATGCTGTGGGATTGCACAACTCAGCATTCTACCCAACCTGCCTCGTACGACCCACCTACAGCCACATGATATATCATTGTCGTCAAATCCGCCACAGGAACCCAGTGCGCCCGGCGTAGTCATTTTCACTTCTGGCACAACCGGCAAGCCCAAGGGCGTGGTGCTGCGACGCACTTACACGCACGAGGGCGCCATTACCATTGGTGACAGCTACGAGCTCACGCACACAGATGTTCTCCTGCACACGCTGCCCGTGCACCATATGACCGGCCTGGGCACTTCGTTCTTCCCTTTCATCAACGCGGGCGCCTGCATCGAGTTCCATGGCAAGTTCGACGCCGCCACTGTGATGCAACGCTGGCTACAGGGCGGCCTGACTGTCTTCTCTGCAGTTCCCACTATCTACATGCGCCTGAAATGGTTCATCGAGCAGCTCCCAGAGCAGGAGCAGATCCCTTACAAGAAGTCTGCTGGCCAGTTTCGTGCATTTCTATGCGGATCTAGCGCTTTACAAGAGCATGTGCAGGACTTCTGGACCAATACATTGGGTCAGCCCATCCTCACCCGCTACGGCGCCACCGAGATTCCCGGCTGTATCCGTGTGTCTCTTGATCTGGAGGATACTCCCAAGGGAAGCGTGGGGCAGCCTCTACCAGGTGTAGAGGTCAAGATCTCGCCCGAGGGTGAGCTATTAGTCAAGACGCCGAATATGTTTGCTAAGTAAGTATCCCATCTCCTAGGTAACATCACTATACTCAAGGCTAACCAATAACAAAGGTACCTCATGGAACCGGAGACAACCAAGAACGCTCACGATGCCGAAGGCTGGTACAAGACCGGCGACATCGCACGGCGAGAGGGGAGCTTCTACTTCATCGTAGGCCGCGCATCAGTCGACATAATTAAGTCCGGTGGGTACAAGATCTCGGCACTGGACGTTGAGCGCGCGTGCCTGACGCTGCCCTATGTGAACGAGGCTATGGTGGTGGGGGTCGAGGACGACGAGTTTGGACAGCGCGTTGGCGCAGTGCTAGCTGTGAAGAATGTGAGTGCATCGGACGTCACGCTCGCCGACGTCAGGAGTGCCCTCAGGGGCCAGCTGGCTGGATATAAGCTGCCCACTGTATTAAGGGTTGTGGAGGGGGAGCTTCCCAAGGGCACTACGGGAAAGGTGCAGAAGAAGATCCTAGGGCCTGAGCTGATACCGAGTCCTGGACACGAGGCGATACCTCAGGTGCAAGTGTGGAAGAATCGGAGACAAGCTGGTCTGGTGCAAGCGAGATTGTAAGTTGAGATGGCGTCCCTAGGGGTCTTGCAGTCGGCTCCAGGTGATATTCCAGGACTGCTTTCAGCATTAAAACTAGTGAAATCAGAGAAGTTAGTATTTCGAGAGAAGAACTGAGGTTTTGTTGCTTTCCCAATATGTATTCTGTATTCTATTGTATTAAGGGTATGATAATAATTTGAATAACTCGCAGTCTACCGTTATAGTCACTTGGTTAGAGATGCACATATACCTACATTCATGTTCGAATAATATTTATGATTTGTTTCTTACCTTTCCGCATTATTTAACTCCGTAGAGCCGAAGGCTAAACATATGTGTCTATTTATCTTGAGGCAGGGCCTCTTAATTTCTCAAGTCTTTTTGACCACGAATCTACCTACCCAAGAGAAAACACCATTACTACTATTGCAGATCTTCCCGCACAACCGCCATCATGACAGCTCAGATTTCATTTACGGTCACTAAAGGACCCATCACTATTGAAGCACTCGATCAGGGCACTGGGCCTGTCATCGTGATCCTTCCCTCACTAGCTCGCGGAGCAAACGACTACGACGTTGTCGCCCCGTTCCTCGTTGAAGCCGGCTATCGCGTCATTCGGTCCCAACCCCGGGGCATTGGTAACAGCACTGGACCTATGGACAAGTTGACTCTGCACGACTTCGCCGCCGACGTAGCCATGGTTCTAGACCACATCAAATCCGGCCCGTCCATTATCGTCGGCCACGCCTGGGGCAGCCAACCAGCACGCATGCTAGCAGTCGACCGACCAGACCTCGTTCGCGGCATCGTCATGGCAGCCGCCTCGGCGGGTAAACTTCCGCCCGGCTCGACAGAGGAACCCTTCAGCCGACTACGCACCGAGATTGACGGGTCCGGCGATATGTCTCTCCCCGAGTCCAAGCGTCTCGAGTATCTACAGGCCGCCTTCTTCGGGCCGGAGGGTAACCCGCGATTGTGGCTGGACGGGTGGAACGAGGCCGCGCACCATGCTCAGGCGCATGCGCGCATGTACACGCCTGTAGATGAATACTTTTCTGCAGGAGAAACTGTTCCGATCCTGGATCTGCAGGCTGAGCACGACACCGTTGTCGTGAAGGATGTGATGAAGTTGTGTCTGGGCGGTCGTGTTGAGGTACAGATTATTAAGGGTGCTGGCCATGCTATGGCGCCGGAGCAACCAGAGGCTATGGCTAATGCTATTATTAATTTTGCTAGAAAGATCTAGGATAAATCAACTCAATGGGGCATTCCATACTATACGAGTATCATTTATCTTGCTATCAGACTTTTCCATCATCAAAAGAGTGTACAGTCTCTCGAGCAACCTGCCTTTGTCCACGCAGTTCGGGGTAACATCATGACTACCACAAATTTGCTACTACCGAGGTATTCGATTAGCCTAGTAATTATTACCCGTCAATCGAGATATCGCTCGACCTGTCGGTGCGTTTCGATTGTGACGGAGTTTCGGCAAAGCTCCGCGGCGTTTAGCATAGCACCATAACGCCGAGCCTAGGGACAGAACTCCACCATGCTTCATCAAATGGCCAAGTGATGAATTAAATGCCACGGTTTGGATCATCCTCACAATCACAACCCCCGTCAATTATCTTCACGTTGTTTGTGCTAGCAACCAATCATGTATCAAGACCTTGGACTCGAGCGTCGTGGGGATGTCTTCATCCTTACTCTGCAGAAGCCACCAGAGAATCGTCTCACATCGCAATTCTGCCAAGAAATCATTCTCGCTCTGAACCATGTCCGCAAGGAATTAGGCCCCGATTCGCCTGGTGCTGTCATCATTCGGGGTAATGATGCCAAATTCTTCTGCACGGTACGTTCTTGACAAAGGTCATCCATAGCGCTTTGAACAACGACTAACTGCGCATGTAAAGGGGTTGGATCTCCACGAACGAGACACAAACCCATACGCCAGCTCCGAGGGCTTTTATCCGGTGAGTCCCTGATCTAATCCGGCCGTTGACACTAATCTGTTGACTGACATATGCCTGACAGCTTGTTGCAACTCTCCTTGATTTTCCCTTCCCCACCATCTGTCTCGTTACGGGACACACGTTTGGAGGCGCCTCGGTCATGACACTAGCACACGACTATCGCATCATGAATGCCACCCGCGGGTACTGGTGTATGCCGGTAGCAGAGCTCGGCCTTCACTTCGATGGAATGGGTGCTCTTTTAAGAGCCAAGCTTCCACCACAGACAGCCAGGAAGATCATTCTGCAGGGTCACAAGTTCACATCAAGTGAGGCATTGGCGGATGGTATCGTGGATGATATCGCCCCGCCTGAGGAGATGCTAGACCGCGCCTTGCAATTTGCTAACAAGGTCAAGTCCAAGGCAAAGATGGGAGTCTACGGATTGCTCAGGGGAGAGCTTTATGGTGAGGCGCTGAGAGCGTTCCAGCAGATTAGTTACGTTCATTCTCGCCTCAATTCACGTCCGGCAAGGGTTAAGCTATAGATATCAGACACACACTGTTTTACACGGTTTTGAAGTTGAATCTCCCAAGTTTACTCAATACAATTATATCAACCTGTTGACGCAGTCATGGCAGCATCCATATCCACATCCTCGCCACCCTGTAGCGAGATGTCCTTTTCCAATAACGCTTCGATCCAGTCATCGCTTAGTCCGTCTCCTAAAGTGACGTTATCTACATCAGTACAGTCCATGGTGGTAGGCTTCGTCTCTAGGTGGGAAGCTACCTGGTCTAGGACACGTCGGCCGCCCTCCACCATATCTTCCGTCCAAATTCCTTGACAAGAATTCATCGATATTGGTGAATATGCCTCTCCAAATGTTTCCCCCAGGCAGGATTGAATAATATCTCTGGGACTTTCATGTAGGCCATCTGAGTATAGGAAGGCTCCATGTTCCAGTTGCATCGCTATCTCACTGCATGATATTGACGATGACCTCTGCTCGTTCATTCGTTGCGATGCAACCGATGACATCTTCTCAGCTCCAAGTCTGCTGCTAAGACCAGAGCCGCGCGGTAATTGACAATCATTGAATGAAACTACTACCATTTCTGTTTCGGGCAACGGTCCCCCCCAGGAGATGACAGTGTCAAGTCTTACAACGAGATGAGCGTAGAGTCTCGGTCTGGTGTCCAATAGTCCGTGCCAGTTGCTCATCTCGAGTTGTTCTTCGCTTGACTGAGAGTCATCGTCCTGTTGGTTTTCTCGAAGACTTTGAGCGAGGATGTTGTTGACAACTTTGACTGCTTTTAGCATGAATTCGAACTCATCCGGGTAGTGAAACCTCAAGCATTTCGTGACCTTCCGCACCCAGTCTGGGTAGCGGGAACATTGCGCCGCAACGTTCTGTAGGCTTGACAATAAAGAAGATTGCAGATGGGCTTTGCCATTAAGGAGATGCAGAAGAAGTGGAAGTGTTGTGCAGAATATCCTATTTATCTGTGTATTAGCTTCACTGACTATTTGGCGATACAAGCTCGTCGGGATCTACTCACATGCTTTCCGGAACTTTGGACAGATGCTGGTGCTGCAACGAATCCGATAGTCGATCCGTCATGTTGAGGATGCAATTTGAAAGGTTATGTTTCTTTTCACAGAATGAAGATCCCTCATGCATACTGTTGGCTGAACATGCCACGCGAGAATTCGCCATGATACAGAGGAGTTCATTCTGACAAAGCGCCAACATTGCAGTCCTATCGATACACTTCAGTTACTTCACTATACGCTCAAATGTAATGGTAGCTTACTCGTAATGGAGGTACATCATGCTCATCAGCAGTTCTACAGGGTCATGCTGTGAGCCCTCATGTTCTTTTCCATCGTCGGAGCTGACTGGTGAGCCTAACGTGGAGTCTCGTTCAGCGGTCGTGAATGTCAAAGTCTCGCGATACCATGTTTTCAACCGGTTCTTAGAATCATGGAGCTGGTTTTCGTCTTTATCGAGCGTCGACGCAGTTCTGCAGGTAGCAGCAGCCGCAACCCCTTGTGAGTAGACCAGAGAGAGAACTTTCCTCAAAATGTTGATGAGAGCGGACATCTGTTCTTGGGCGTCAATAAGTTGCTGCTTTGCTTCAACTCCATAGACGCGGGATCGTCCGATCTCGTGCGACAAATCAACACGAGAGAGAACAATGTAATCACTGTCTCTTTCTACCATATCTGGAGGCACCATGAGCGGCCGACGGTTGTACAAGCTGTGAATACAGTCGCTGAGGATGCAGCATCCCAACAATCGCCTGAGATTGCTCTGGTTGAAGCGAATATTGAGCGTCGTGCAAAGCTTGGCGTGAGAGATGGCGTCTAGAGAATGCTGAATTGCCCGACCGAGCCATTGTGTGCTCTGCCTACTGGTCCTTGAGCTTCTTTGTGAGGTCCAGTGTGTGAGCAAAAGACAGACTTGAGCAAGAACAACTGGTGATGATTCAGTCTCTTGATCGTAGAGAAGCTGCAGTGCTGACTTAGCATATGGATGGCAACCTGAGTGGCCTCGAGGGTCGAAGTTACCTGAGTCTTCCGAAGGAACCTGTCCCGCGCCTCATGTACGGTACCAAGCTGCATGCCTTGGATTACATGATCACCAACGTACTTTAAGGCTCAGTTAGTGAAAAGCCTCGTCGCGATGGATTTCCAGGCTTTACCTTACACGCTACGAACAGCATTGCTGTAAGTAGTACAACAGGAACTCGATTGGCGGTGCCTCCAGAGGCAGAGGCCGATGGGTCATAAATAGACCAGAACTCAACCTCATTGACCACAGGCAAGATTGGATGAGCATAAAGAAAGAAGGCCCGGATCAGGTCATCCAAGCAGCTACTCTCTGGCACTCTAAAGCATCCCTGGGACTCCAGATAATTGACGTCATCCGTACGCAGGGAGCTGAGGTTGTTAATGCAGAGGAAGGGGTAATACGCGAATGTGATTTCAGGCCGAGCTTGGGCGTGATCATGATTCGGATTTTGACGAGGTCTTGCCTCTGCCATTTTTGGCGTCCCCAAACACTCATCAGTCAAAACTGTAGATAAGTCTTCATCTTCTTTGGGAGCCAGCACAGGCTTGGCCACTGTCCCTTCCTCTGCCTCTGACGCGTCGGGCTTGCCAGCGTGTTTTCTGGGGTATACATGTCAGTTTAGGAACGGCATACGAGATATAAGTGCAACCCTCCTAGACAGGGGCTGCACGAGTTGCTCTTACCTGTGGTGTTGACGGGGACGCCAACTCACAACGCATTTTTTACTGTCAAGCACACAGTTTGTGCAGGAATCACGCACGAATGCCACGTCGCACCGGACCTTTCGTGCTCTACAGGATAAGCATGCCCTGCGTTTCAACGGAGTTAGCCGATGCTTGATGATACTTCTGCAGGGGTGCTTACTTGGGTGATCTCTTTCGAGGTTCTTGCCGCTTCGGCTGCGGCTTGGGGGAAGTGTTTTGGTGCTCTTGAATCATGGCCGGCATCCTCAAGTCTTGGACCTCGGCTTGGATCAGGAGAAAGAGAGCTGTTTGCAGGCGATAGTCCAACAATGTTACTAGAATGGCATCATCAGTACAATGAAAGCCAATCCGTTGTCATTTAGGCCTCCATATAGATCAAACAACGGCTGTGATTAGAGGCTATTTAGTTGTGGGGAATCTGGGGTAGCGCCGAGGGTGGCTGCACAACATTTATAACGCCGAATATGCCTCTATAACGCCGACTGTAGCTTTACAACGCCGACTGAGACTTGGCAATTAGTCGGCGGGGCTGAAACTAATTGAGTTATAGCATCGAGACCCAAGAAGGAGGTTTTAAAGGGTCGATCCTATGTCGAGAACGAGAATGGGTACTCGGCTCGTGGCGGGAAAAGAACCAACTTGCGCAATCATGGCTGAACGTGTCGCTCAAATCGCATCTCACCTTACATACCCAAGAGGGCTTCTTGCAGGGCAGACTGCGATAATCACGGGGAGTGGACAGGGTATTGGTGCTGAAGCAGCGCGCCTGTTTGCTCAGGAGGGCGCCAAAGTGGTTGTTTGCGACGTTGATTCAGGTAATTGTCACTCCCAGACCTTTTGAACGAGAACAGAATCATGTTGACACTTGCCGTCACCACACTAGCCAAAGCACAAAGCGTTGCGGATGCCATCACTATCTCTGGAGGCCAGGCAATAGCAGTCTCCGGTGACATTACAGATAAAGACTACATCGACCAGCTTGTGAAGCGCGCGGCTGAGTTTGGAGGAGGAGAGATCCATATTATCGTCAACAACGCCGGTTACACATGGGACGGTGTAGTACACAAGATGACTGACAAGCAATGGACTGCTATGGCCAACATCCACGGGACTGCCCCTTTCCAGCTCATCCGCTCCGCAGCCTCTTACTTCCGCATCAGGGATGGAAAGCAGCGAAACATCGTCGGCATCTCTTCAACCTCGGGAGTCCACGGAAACGCCGGCCAGTCCAACTACGCCTTCTTCAAAGCTGGTGTGTCTGGACTGATGAAGACAATTGCTAAAGAATGGGGGCCGGCATTTAACGTCCGAGCCAATACAGTGGCGTTTGGGTATATAGAGACGCGTCTAACACAGGCGAAAGAGGCTGGTGCGTTTATTACGGGGCCGGATGGAGAAAAGATCCAGCTTGGCGTTCCTGGCCGGAGTGGCAAATCAGAATCCTCCTTCGAGGACATTCCGCTTCGCAGGCCGGGCTCGGCAGAAGACGCCGCCAAGGTTATACTTGCCGTGTGCAGTCCTCTTTTCTCCTACGTCACGGGCCAGGTGATCAGTGTAACCGGGGGCCGAAATATGTAATGGCGAAGTTCCGCGGCGAATTTCCGAGGCTGCACAGAATTAGTGTGTATTAAACACCACGCAGTTAGAGACTACAGCCCGACGAACGAGTGCAGTTGAATACTGTCTCACAGGTTACCATGAGGGCAGCTTTGTAAATTAGATAGTGGTGGAAAGAGGTATAGGCTGTAGTGAGATAGCACAATGATAAGAAAAGCTGTGAAGTGAATGATTGCTTAGCCAGATTGTTTTATGAACAACAGCGAAGGATGAAGTCTTGCTTGAAGGGATTCAGAAATTGCAGTGCATCTCTCAGACTAACATCTAGTAATACTGATACAATACTGATCACAACTTCTCTTTTGACTCTTTTGACTTCCTGGTAGCAAGGTTTCGTGCCGCCGAGAGGACCAAATTGACATGACTGGCAAGCGCAACAAGATCCCCTTCCTGATCTAAGATACTGACCTGAAGGTCGAGCCGTCCTTGATCGATTTTCCTGGCTTCGGTCCTGATGAATAGCCACTCAACACCCTCTCGTGGCAGAGGCTTCTTCACGTCCAGATTCATAACAAGCGTTGGATACCAAAATGCTTCATTTCTCGGGAAAGGTACTTGCCCACTCCCATCAGCTGCTAACGGCCTCCAACTCTCGACAACATAGGGCTTTGCGTCCGCGACGAGGGGCAAAGTGGCATTAGTGAAGCGCTCGCCGCTCGTCAGTCTAACCCATGCGTCTTCAAGGCCTTTGCGCGCGGGCTGTCGCCGATAAAACGACTCAAAAGCTCCTTCAACGGCGCGGACAAATCCCAGCGATGCCAAGTGAGAGATCTGGATGCGGCACGCCTCGGACGACCAATTCAGGTCCAGTCCCTCGATAAGTTGCTTTAGATCAACGGGCGGAGATGGAGGGAGGAGTTGCCAGCCGGTAGCGAGAGTCAGGCCGTCTGTTGTCGGAGCCACACATACAAAGTAGCCAAGGACACATTTCTGTGAACCCTGTACAAGGGCTGCATGGAAGGTGGAGGTTGCCCGACCGGTCTTGACTGTCTCAACGACGATGATTGCCTCACCTATCTGAGTGCGGTTGACGTACTGGAGCTGAGCTGAGACTATCTCCTGTCCTAAGCCAAGATTCCGACCATGACCCTCGACAGCTCGGTACATGACGCTCGCGACATACCCACCGTTGGGTACTATTAATCAGGTCAACTATTATTTCTCCTTCTCGTGCAAGTCACAAGGGATGACAAACCTGCACCTACACAGTAATCTTGGACAAGATTGGCGTTCCATGAGCCGTTCGCAAGCTGCGTTACGCTTGCGGCGGCTCTGAATGGCACAATACATGAAGTGGTCATGTTATCGAGAAACACTGCCACTGTCTTGTAATGAAGCTTGACAGGGAGTGCGATGCACTGTTAGCTACCCGCAGTGTTACCGTTGGTAGGTGTTTATGTTCCAGTAGGGCGGGGAAACCATGCCTTCCGGGAAATGCCTCGGAGATATTGCATACTTTGTACCATTTCTTAGCCAGGATTATTGGTCTGGTCCGGCTTTTCGCCGGATCACCTACAGTCCGAAGCCCCATGGAGTAAAGCTCGTCGGAGTTTCTTCCCATCTCGCTAGTCCTGTATGGGCGCGTCAAGACAGGGTTGAGGTTAAGCTTACCATTAACCTCATCCATCTGGAGAAGTCTGGGGAAATCTGGGGTATACAGGGTTGCGGAACAATAGCCTTATGACCTGATTAAAGTTGTTTATAAATATAAAGAGAGCTCTGACATGGTTCCTCTTTCTTAATGGTGGTTAACTACTTCTCTGACGGTGCAGCAAACCGATCAAATAATCTCGTGTTTTATCCTCGTTATTTCTAGTAATTCCCCATGTCGTCCAGCGCTGATAATTCGGCTGTACAGCCAGCTGCTGACCTGGCGCCTATCAAGGACGATCAAAAGGACGTCATGGCCATGGAACATGACGAAGAGGGCAGTATCAAGTATGTTAATGCCGCTCCGGTGCCTATATCTGCTCGCGAGCATGCTTTCGCGGAACTTAGAATCTCGAATTGGGAAGTGTTGGAGAAGAAGGTTGTTCGCCGGCTAGATATGACTCTCCTGCCGACGCTCTGGCTTCTTTATGTCTTCAACTACCTCGACAGAGCCTCTCTCGGGTGAGCCCTTCCAACTCAGAACGATTTTGTTTTGTACAGAAGCTAATCTCTTGGTCACCAAGACAAGCTCGCCTGAGCACTCTTGATGAGGATCTGAATCTGGAGGGGTCACAGTTTGGTTCTGCTGTATCTATTCTCAGCGGTGGGTAAGTGTAAATGTTACTTGCTCGCTGTTCGTTTCCTCCTCGATCAACTTGGTTAATTGCTCGTACTACCGCAGCTACGTTCTGGGGCAGGTCCCATCGAATATGATCATCGGAAAGATCCGGCCTAGTCCATACCTTCCTGGTATGGCCATTCTATAGTCTGGGGTTTCTGCTGCTATTGCAGGTGTAAAGACCCATGAGGGTCTGTTGGCTGTTCGTTTCTTCCTTGGCTTGGTTGAAGCGCCTCTCTTCCCTGGAGTGAGTTTTACAGAACCATGCTCAACATAGCATGTCTCCTACGTAGATTGTGCAGGCTGACCTGTGAACGCCATCTTCATCATAGGCCATCTACGTTATGTCGAGCTGGTACACCCGCCGAGAGATCGCCGTACGCATCGCCATCATGTCTACTGGAGTCTCGCTGGCTAACGGACTGTCGGGTCTTATCGCCGCAGCGGTCTTCACTACACTTGAGGGTGCACGTGGCGTCGCCGGTTGGCAATGGCTTTTCATCGCCTTGGCTCTTTTTGGATCAACATTTGCCCTTGTTGCCGTATTCCTCCTCCCTGACTACCCTCATTCCAAGAGCGGGAGTGCCATGTGGAGTATGACGGAGGATATGCGTAAGGTAGCTCAAGTCAGGATCGTAGCCGATAGAGTTTCTGAAGTTGAGATCCAGTCCACCATCTGGACTGGTGTCAAGCTCACCATCATTGACTACAAGTTCTGGCTCCTCACCGGGGTAAACATCGCCATCTCGGCTGCTTACGGCTTCTCCAACTTCTATCCAGCTATTGTTCGCGGCCTAGGCTATGACAGGATCACGGCACTTCTTCTCACCTTCCCGCCATACTGTGTCGCGGCGGCCACATCGATTGCTGTTGCCTGGAGCTCTGACCGCGTTGGAGAGCGTGGATGGCATTTTTCGACTCCTATTGCGGTTGGTCTCGCTGGCTATGTCATTTGCATGATCACAACCGCGACTGTTCCTCGATACTCAGCTTCGTACCTGTTCATCGGAGGTCTGTTCGGTGCCAACCCTCTAATCCAGACGTGGCTGTCTACCACTCTGGCTCGTACTCCTGAGAAAAAGGCTGTCTCTGTGGCGCTCTGCAACGTCCTGAGTCAGGTTGGTAACGTCATTGCGCCGTTCTTTTTCATTGACTCTGATGAGCCTCACTACCGCTTGGCATTCATCCTTATGTTTCTCATGGGTAGTATTTGCATCACCTGTGCTTTGACCCTCAAATACTTCCTCTGGAGGGAGAACAAGAGGTTGTATCGTGAGGCACAGGAGAATGGAACTCCCTACATGCCATACCTTCAGTGAGGTAGTGACGGTTGGCAGGTATAGACTTGTTGGTGTCATGGACTTCGCTTGTGTCAGTGAAAAGCCGACTGTGTCACTAGCTTGAGCTGGAGAAACAGATGGCTTGCAAGATGCTATCAGCTATGCGTTCTGAATCCCCAATACGCGAAATAGGTCAGAAACTGTATTTGGGGCATCAAAGTATAAGTCGTCATCACCAAGAGTTAATGCAGAGTTTGAACAAGTTTACCCAATGTCTTAGATTTATTGCGGGTGTATCCCTCCAATTGAGTCACGTTTCAATGCGACTGAGATCTTTTCAATTAATCTCACCGAACCAATTTCAGTCCAATTGAGTTTGTCGTCAGCCCGGAGTAACATTTCACATGATCGAACCGGTTCAGAAGGTCTTTCGGTGGTGGAGCCGTCTCATGGGATGCCTCGAACCGTGACAAATGTTGGCACGTCCGTTGTGATAAAACGAACAACGACAGTGGTAATATGCCACTAATCCATTGCAGCTTTCAACCTACAATTACTCTGTAGTGACTAGCGGGTTGGTTCCAGGAACATTCTGGATCCAGGTTGGGCTCTCCGTGAAGATAATCGGCGTGCCAGGGACCATGACAGCCACGACAGCCACGACAGCCACGACAGCCACGACAGCCACGAAATTGTCATTCGTGCCGAGGTTGATCGGCCTCGATGTGCTCCGCTCAGGTCACCATCTTTCAGCGCATCAATTAACATTCAGCCCAATAATCAGAGGAGTTAAATATGTCAGATAATTAAGGTCAATTCGTAATGTTCATTTCTCAAGGTATTTTGCTACATTGCTTCATAAAATCACAGTCGAGGGGAGACGTTTTGCGCAGCCTCCTTTCCAACATCAAACCGATCCGCGTTCATCACCTTGGTCCAAGCAGCCACAAAGTCGCGCACAAGCTTCTCGTTGCCGCCAGCCTCAGCATACGTCTCGGCTGTGGCGCGCAGCTCAGCGTGTGAGCCAAAAACCAGATCGACACGGGTACCGGTCCACTTCTTGTTACCTGTCTTGCGGTCAACGCCCTCAAACAGATCGCTGTTGCTGACAGGCTTCCACTCGGTGCTCATGTCAAGGAGGTTAACGAAGAAGTCGTTGGTCAAGACGCCAGGACGGTCGGTGAAAACACCGTGCGATGAGCCGTCCCAGTTGGTGTTGAGCGCACGGAGACCACCGATGAGGGCGGTAAGCTCGGGCACGCTGAGGCCGAGCAGTTGAGCACGGTCAATGAGCATGTGCTCGAGCTTGACGCGGTCTGTGGAGGAGCCGTAGTTGCGGAAACCATCGGCGGCAGGCTGGAGGTGGTCGACGGACTTGACGTCGGTCTGCTCCTGTGTAGCATCGGTGCGGCCGGGGGTGAAAGGCACGGTGACATTGATACCAGCGTCCTTGGAAGCCTTCTCGATAGCGGCGGAACCAGCAAGAACAATAACATCGGCAAGGGAGATAGCCTTGCCGCTGGACTGAGAGTCGTTGAACTTCTTCTGAATGCCCTCGAGACCAGAGAGAACCTTGCTCAATTGAGCAGGGTTGTTGACCTCCCAGTCCTTCTGGGGCTCAAGACGAATGCGAGCACCGTTGGCTCCACCACGGAGATCGCTGCCTCGGAAGGTAGATGCGGAGGCCCAAGCAGTGGAGACGAGCTTGGAGACATCAATACCGGACTTGAGAATCTCGTTCTTGATGGCGGAGATGTCACCATCGTCAACGAGCTTGTAGTCGCGCTCGGGGGTAGGGTCCTGCCAGAGGTAGACCTCCTTGGGGACATCGGGACCCAGGTAGCGCTCTCGGGGACCCATATCACGGTGTGTAAGCTTAAACCAAGCCTTGGCAAAAGCCTCGTTGAACTCCTCGGGGTTGTCGCGGAATCGGCGCGAAATCTTCTCATACTCGGGGTCGAAGCGGAGCGACAGATCGGTCGTCAACATTTTAGGCTTCTGCTTCTTGCTGGAGTCATAGGGATGGGGGACTGTGGCCTCGGCATCCTTGGCAACCCACTGGTGGGCGCCGGCAGGGCTCTTCTCGAGCTCCCACTCGAACTGGAAGAGGTATTTGAGGTAGTCGTGGCTCCACTTGACGGGGGTACTGGTCCAGGTAACCTCGAGACCACTGGTGGTGGTGTCAGGTCCCTTACCGCTCTTGTAGCTGTTGGACCAGCCAAGACCCTGCTGCGCAAGGTCGGCGGCTTCGGGCTCTGGGCCGACGTGGTCGGTTGAGCCGGCGCCGTGGGTCTTGCCGACAGTGTGACCTCCGGCAATGAGGGCGACTGTCTCCTCGTCGTTCATGGCCATGCGACCAAAGGTCTCGCGAATGTCGCGAGCGGCGGCGACGGGGTCGGGGTTGCCATCAGGGCCCTCTGTGAAGTGTCAGCGATTGAGCCAGAACAGCGCCACGGAAAGGAAAGAGTACATACCAGGGTTGACGTAGATAAGACCGTGGTGAGCAGCGGCAAGAGGCTTCTCGAGGTCTCGGGTGTGGATGTCCTTGTGAGGACCCTGATCCGAGTCGGTAGCACCAGGCTTGGTGGTTCCCTTGTTACCGTTGGAGTAACGGACATCGTTTCCGAGCCAGGTATCCTCACCACCGTAGTAGGTAGCCTCATCGGCCTCCCAGGTATCCTCTCGGCCAGCAGCGAAACCGGCGGTCTTGAAGCCCATGTCTTCGAGGGCGACGTTGCCGGCGAGGACAATCAGGTCGGCCCATGAAATCTTGTTGCCGTACTTTTGCTTGATGGGCCATAGAAGGCGGCGGGCCTTGTCGAGGGAGACGTTGTCGGGCCAAGAGTTGAGGGGAGCGAATCTTTGCTGGCCCTGTGAGAGAATGGGTTAGTCGCGCACAATTGAGAGCGTGTGAGGGATTCTTACCTGGCGACCACCGCCTCTGCCATCAAAGACACGGTATGTTCCAACGCTGTGCCACGACATTCGGACAAAGAAACCACCATAGTGGCCAAAGTCAGCAGGCCACCAGTCCTGTGAATCCGTCATCAACTTGCGCAAGTCCTCCTTGAGCGCCTCAAAGTCGAGCGTCTTGAAGGCCTCAGCATAGTTGAAGTTCTCGCCGTAGGGGTTGGTAACAGCGCTGTGTTGGCGAAGGATGTTTGTCTTGAGCGACTCAGGCCACCACTTCTGGTGAGTAACGCCATGTCCAGCGACATTGGGGACTCTGTGCGCCACGGGACACTTGCTCTCGTCGGCCATGATTGCGGTTGTATGGAGTAGCGATATTGGTGAGTGTTTGTTCAAAGTCCTCCTCGCAACAGATAAGGACAAGATACGGGAGGGAAGAATAAACCGAGGCATGGGAGAGGGATGCGGGGGTGGAGTTTGGGCCTACTTATACCGGCGGGGGGATGGATTAGCAACACAGCGACGCTGAGTGGAGTGGCAAGAGAAACGGATCACGCTCGGAATCTCGTCAATTGCTTTGCAGCATCGGGAACTTATTCCGGATTTGTCAAGGATTTTAGAACCAAGTGCGGGGAAGCTGTACGAAGTGAGCAGCCGGTGCAACAGAGCATTGCATCGCATCACGGTGTCTCAGCAGAATAGCATCACAGTAGCCGGTAATCGGAGGCTGATCCGATCGCCACATAGAGTACTCACGGTTGGCAATCACCTTGACAAAACATTCAAAAGGCAAATACCGTACTCACTCGATATCAATGATATCTTGACTCTAGAACCGATTGCCACCGAATAACCTTTTGCAAATAACCCGTGATCGGTTTGGTACCGAGCCCCGCAAAACAAACACCACAGCAACCCAGATGTCTGCGTAATAGTAACCTTTTTGGTCATAGAGTCGCTTACGTACTGCTACCCCCGCCTCTTGAGCTTCCGATCGTGCAGGGAGAGCTTCACTTTATCCACTGCGGCAGCCAGAGAGCGGGGTCAACTTTCATGTGTTATTTTTGTTCAAAACGGGTAGAAAAAGAGGGCAACCCAGTTGGTACATTGCGAGTGATTAACATCAATGGTGCAACTTGACTATTCGTGATACTGATTGGCAATCACCCCATCATCAATTGAATCACAACAAGTTCCTCAGATGCGCAATTGTTTCCAAATTGGCAGCTATCGGCGAGGGTCCACTGTCGCCACACCAACCAAGCGTCGCCAATCACGAGTCCCGCTTACATTTGGAATCAATTATCATGGATGGATGGAATCAATTGCTGACAAGTCATCAAGATTCTGCACGTACTTTCGGCAGCCTCACCAGATCCTCTCAATTCATGTCATTGGGTGTGCCGAGGCATTTCATAGTACCACGTAAACGCAAATTATAGTCTACCGGGGATCGAACCAGGAGCCTTTGGAGTAAAAAGCAAGAAGGGTGGACGATAACATCTTTGATCAGAACCCCGAAGAGCTCAGACCTAGTTACCATCCGTGAGTTTGGGTTGTGATCGGGATATATAACTGATTGATCCAATATTCATTTACGTTGGTGGATTTTCAGCGTCCAACCACCTGCATCCGAACCAGACCTAAGATATGCCCAAGTTTATTATATTTTTTATTTTTATTTTGTGGCAGCTTAACATAAATCTAGGAAAAAATCTTTCAAATGGTCTCTCACTTGGTTCGCCGCAAAGGAGACGTGGCGCACGCTGCTGGCGGAGAGGGTACTGCCCGAAACTGCCAGTCGATGAAATAGACTCTTTGGTCCATTGAGAAATCTCACGTCTTTAAAGGTCATTTGCATCACATCCTCCTGCGTGATAGTGCCAGCAGCGTAGGCAGTGGCCATCTCTCCGCCCGAGTGTCCCAACACTATCTGTGGCACAATTCGCAGTTTTCTGAGCATATCAAACAAAGCCACTCGCACTGCAGTGCTGGCCGGCTGAGGCACCTTACTCTGGTGGTAATGGGAAGTGGACACATCCAGAAATTATTGCGAGTGTACTTTGGGATGGGCCATACCCACAGAGACGAGCTGGTGTTGTCGCCAAGTTTGCCAACGGCAACACTTTCCAAGCCTGAATCAATCTGGACATTGAAGACTGGACCGAGCCCAAGAGATGTGCCGGTGATGCAAAGCACACATATGGAACGAGCTTAAGTGCTGGGCCGGGCTGAGCATGGCAAGCTGGCTTCCCAACTGGCGGACGAAAAGACATGTACTCGCGCCTATGTTTGCTGGCTTCTGCTGAATGCATTGAGGATGCACTTTGAAGCATACCGAAGATCGAAATCTCGGGTTGGATCCAGCCAGAGAGACATGTCCGAAGCTCCAATGCCAGCAGGGAATTTGCACCGTACCTGGCTAGCCCCTGGCTCTGATCAGTTTTCTCAGCTGCTAGCATCAACATCTCGGCCAGTTAGCAAGACATCTTGTAACGACCTATCGGCTGCGTAATTACCCTGTGATGCGTGGCCTACGGCGCCAGTTAAGGAAAAGATCATACCGAAGAAATCCAAATTGCTCCCAAAGAAGTTGTGTAGATTCTGTGTTCCCAGAACCTTTGGTCGCGTGGCACCACTCCGTTGCCTATGGACTATATACTTAAAGATAGAATTCTATAAGTTTGTTGGTATGGATAGGTAGTTTTTGTAGGATTCAAATCGCACTGAGAAACGTGGCAGTTTATATGACACCTTTTTGACGGGTGGAATATCATAGTGGGATTATTCCGGCTTGGCTTCAGTAAACGGCCACTGTGATGTCGCAGTTTTTGACCACGACACGGTAGGCTTGGTCCTCCATCTCTTTTATGAACTGCAAGGGATCTGTTCGAGACGTTGCGCTGCAAGATAATACTCTTGGCGTGCTATGTCCAACAAACCATTCAACCAAAGAATTTCCGATGCCCCCAAGACCACCAGCAAGCAGATAGAACGCCTCTCGCCACAGTTTAGTCGTCTTCTTCACAGGCAGAAGAGGCAAAATGCTTTCTACATCCGTGCTGACGAGAACTTTTCCAGCGTGCTTCCGTTCCTTTACAATCCGGAATGCCTGTACTATGGGCCGTGAGCTGCTACTGACAGATAGTGTTTTCCGGGACTCCATTGTGAGATCAAATCGGATTCTGCAACCCCTCGGAATGTCCTGGAGCCTTGTAGAAGAGCTTCTAAAAGACAGGAGGAACTTCAAGATGGACCACTATACCATCCAGAGTTATATGCCATTTCTCTTGAAGCTGAGGCACTGTTAGGGAGAACTTCAATGCCGCAGTCCACAAGCATCAAGTGCTCGTTGGGTTGGTACTCGCATGGAGTGATGGTTGCGGCTCTAGAGCCAAAGAAGGTAGGAAGAAGATCAAGAGCTATGAGTCCTTTCATCTTTGAATCGCGTGCAGCTGGATGTTCTGCTATGTACGATGGTATGAGATATAGAGATTAACCGAAGAAGCAAGAATAACAAGAGCATAAAGTTTCCTTTACTCTATAGAGCCAAGCAGCCTCGTAGGTATACCTCAACAGTTTACTGATTACCGAGATTTTTTTAACAAATCATGTAATCCCGACAGCCCAACCAAATCCATCGTAGAAAGATGAACTGTATGGAATGATTTTGCGTGCCAGAACCAATAAAGTTCAAGAGACTACTTGACGTGGTAAATCAGAAGCCAGTTTAATAATTCATCCTCTGAGTATGTGTCAAAGACAGTGACGAAATTCGAAGCTGAAAAAGAATCAGCAGAGATGCAGCCAGCTTGCCTTCAGCTTAAAACTAGTGATTGAAGTCTGGCCGGATGCAGGGTGCGTATACCGTCGGCGTACTTCGAGGTCATTGGAAGCTGAATGCATGGCAAGCATCTACTACATAATATGAGCAGCGTGCTATAGAAAGCCTGGTTTTACATCAGTTTTTGGGTAAAAGCGGCAGTTTTTATTCCATGCCTACTGGGTAATAGCAATAAGCTTCCTTCTCTTCCAGGTATATCTCTGATAGAGGATTGTTGAAGATATCTTGACTGTGCCTTAGCTCGCCCATTTTTGCGCCCGCTTTAGTAAGCAGCAAATTAAGCGCAGACTAGTCTACACTAGCTTAGGAGTTAAGATACTCCATACTCCATAATTAGGTATTAAATGAACCCTGCACCCACCATCACCGTATTTATACGGCATCTCACACGACCCATATTATTTCTCTCCGTAACACAATACAACTGCCCTTGATGAACATGATCAGAAGGCGTAAAGTGCATAGAAAATCTCGGGAGGGCTGCATTCAGTGCAAGGAAAGGCACGCCAAGGTACGGTAACACCTATCGCATGTCATACGCCAGGAAAAAGGCGCAGCTAAAATCTTGCAGTGCAACGAGACCCACCCACGATGCTTTCAGTGCGAGCGCGCCAATATCTACTGCAGCTTCTCGTCCCCCGCGTTGACCAAACCGCCTCTCAACGAGGACAGTCTCGCTGATCTCGAGTTACTGGAACACTGGCACCGGTATCCGATCACTGGCGACTTGTGCGAGGCTACGAAGCAGCTGCAATTCGGCCTAGTCCGCCTGGGCTTCTCGCACCATTACCTGCTAAATAGTATCCTGGGCCTCACAGCCATGCAGCTTTACAGCGAGGATCAATCCCAGGTTAAGTGGTATGCCAGAGCCGTTGCGCACCAACAGGCTGCAATTATACGAGCCAGACCGCATTTCGAGACTCATGATCACAAGCAGCAACAAGCACTGCTAGGGTTTTCTGCCTTCACATCGATGTACGCGGTGGCGGAACCTCTCCTTCGACCACCTAGGGTCCATTCTCTGGCACAGTTTGATCCTATCGAGGAGTTCTTAACAGCGCTCCAGTTTAGTCGCTCTACCTTGCTGTTTGTGACGCAGAACTTCCCGCCTCCAGTGGTCTCAGAATCATGGCTTCTCACCAAATTCGTAGCCAATCCTCAAATCGCCGAAAAGCATCTCGCGATAAGATATCCTCAGCTAGCGTCTCTTCACGAGTACATAGAGCATTACTGTGAAGCGAAACAAAGGCCAGCTTGCCTTCATGCCGCTGGAGTACTATTCCGCCGCATTGCAATGCTCTCGGATAACCCTGGGGACCCTGAGCCAGGCAAGGTAATTTGGGGCTGGGGACTAGAGGTGCATCAGGCATTCCTAGATCTATGCTCGACGCGACATCCCGTGGCGCTTGTGATTCTAGCTTACTTTACGGTGTTGATGAGCTTTTATAAGGAACACTGGTGCATGAGAGGCTGGCCAAGTGGGTTATTGCAACATATCATGGGGGTTCTTGGCAATGAGTGGGAGGACGCTATGAAGTGGCCAGGCGATATTGTCTTTGGGGTTACTACTTCGGGCCCGTTCTCCGCACATTCGGGGTTGTTGTATCCACAAATGTAGACCCCGCTGCTTCCGAGCTTCCCAGCAGTAATAGCTTGAGACAGACGCACTGCCAAGCGTGGCAGACCGTATTAATACGGCTGGCTGA